>PVJD01005451.1:30726-47770 GCA_004026545.1 Mormoops blainvillei | reverse complement strand
GAGGCGGTGAAGCAGCTGCAGCTGCTCAAGGCCCAGTTTGATGCTGACATGACCTTTGGCCCCAGCCAGATGGCCCAGGGCGAGGACCCTGCCCTGCAGATGTGCTGCAAGCCTGGCTGCAGTCCCTGGCCCACCTGCTGCTACTGCCCGGAGCCCCCAGCCTGAGGGCCCCGGCCCAGGCCCCGCCCTCCCACTGCTGGGTCTGGGGCACTTGGAGGGGCTTTGTACCCATAACCCAATAACACCAGCTGACACTTGTAGGTGTGGTGATTCATCTCATCCTTGGGATGGCCAGAGCTAGGTGCTATTCTGCCTGCGCACAAGTGAGGAAACCGAGGCATGGGGCCGTCCAGCAACGTGCCCAAGGTCACCCCGCCAGTGACAGGCTGGGCCGGAAGCCGTGCCCAGGCACCCCGGCTCCGGCGATGGTGAGTCCATTCGCAGGACCTGCACTGAGGGTTTGTATGTGCCCAGCATGGGCGTGGGGTGTGCGGGCCAGTGGACAGGAGACGCTGCAGGAGCCGTGCGCCCGAGGGAGCTGGGTGTTCTGGCAGTGTGGGGACCAGGCCGCCGTGCCTCGTGCCCGAAACCTGCCAGAGGCAGGCGAGGAGCTGCACACCCTGGGTGGGGGTAAGGGCACCAGGGGCTGCCAGGCTCGAGGAAGGTGCATGAGCAGATTCTGAGATGGCCCCCCGCCCCACGCTGACCCCGGCCCGCCGCACACATTTCCTGTCCTCTGGCTTCCCCTGTGACCCAGCATAAGCCACTCACCCAGCAAAGTACCCTTAAAAATATGTCCAGCTTGGTCCCATCCCTGCTCAGAACTGCTGGCTCAGAATAAAATCCAGGCTCCCTAGGCTGGCGGCCGTGCCCTCTGAGGCCCTCGCCCCAGCCTACACCCTCAACCTGCCCGAACCCCATCTGGGCCTCTGTAGAGGCGACCTGCTGACGGCCCGCCTGCGTCCACACACGTGGGTCCCCACGTGTGTGCTGATGGCAGGGCCAGGTGTGCTCCCAGGGTGCAGGTGGGCCCCGCGTGCTCCCTCAGTGTGGGCTGGACGAGATGGGTGCCATCTGGGTGCTCGAGGCCTCCCAGGGGGCTGTCTGTCCCCTCCCTCATTTGCGGTCCCTGCCCCCTCCATTGGTGGGCAGGGGACCTGGACTGTGGAGGCGCAGCCTCGCCCTGTCCCAGGAGGCAGGGGCTGGCCGCAGTGCCATGGCTGGTCCAGCGTGGTGTGACAGGAATCCTGGGCAGTGCAAAGTGGGGCAGTCTGCGGGGACCCAGGCCCTCTGGGGGCCGTGAGGTTGGTCCCTGGCATCCCTGGGCCTGACCGGACCTCAGGCAGCTGCCAAGCCCATGTCTCCAACCGTTGGCCTCCAGAGCTCACAACATAAGAAATAAACCTGCTGTTTAAGCCGCAGCTGGTGGGGATCTGTTACTCGCAGCAGAAGAGCCTTCCTGGAATGATAAGTGAACGGGGTGCGTGGCAGGCACCTGGGCACACACGGTGGGGGCTCCTGAGGGGCCTGTGGTGTCAGAGCCGCCTGTGTTCTCCACATGACCCCCACCACTTACGGCCTCATACGTTTGGGGGATGCACCGACCGTGCCCCAAGCCCTGCTGTGCCTTGGGGCTTCCGCACAGGGTGTGGCTTCCTTGGGGACCCTCACAGCCGCTGCGGCTGGCATCCGGAGGGCCACCTGCATGTGTGGTCGGGCATGCACACCTCCTGATGCCTGTAGCTTCCCGTCCCATGGGGCCCACGCCCCTGCCAGGTGCCGTGGTCTCAGGTGAAGGACAGGGGTCCTGACACAGGGGCACAACCTGTTCATCAGATCCCCAGACCGAACACTCGGCAAGAACCGAACGACTGCCAGCCCCCCACTCAACCTGTAGGCACCTGTGCAGGTCTGCTGCCCCACCCGAGCAGTGAGCACCCCCTGGTTGGTTCACATGCTCATTTGCTACCCAGGGCCATGCATAGTGCTGGACCACAGGTCACCAGAGGCGGCCTGTCCTCACTCTGGGGTGCCCACCGTCTGCAAAGGAGATGACATTGACACTGGGCTCTCAGAGGCCGGTGGCTCCCGGGGAGGGGAACCTCAGCGTTTGTGGGTGGGGTGTCCCCGGGTGGCGCCTGGGAAGGGGCGTCGGGACCTCAGCGTGCGTCAGATGTTCCCATCTTGACTGCAGGGAGCAGGCGAGTGTGTAAAGCAGTTGAGCTACACAGTCAAGGTCGGTGCACTTTATGATGTCATGTGTGTATCTTACACTTCAATGAAAACAAAAGAGTGAACTGCGATAAATGACACAGAGGAGGAGGACTTGTTCCTATGAGAGCGTCACCCTCGGTGGGGGAAGGTCGTTGAACCAGGCAGGGACCCCCTTCCTGCTGAGATTCTCGCCCCCATGTTTGAGCCCATGTCTGCATCCGGGATCAGAGAGGGACATGGGTCCTCGCCACCCCCCAGCACACCCAGGTTTGGCTGGGATGCTTTTCGGAGCAGAAACACGTTTGTTGTTTCAGCCGCATTCGTGCGACGCACCCTCCTCATGCAGCCACTTGTGCGCGCACACACGTTTATACACACTCATCACAACCCCCACGCTGTCACAGCGTCATGGCTCTTCCCTTTCCTCCCAGCTGTTGATTTGAAAATCAGCCCCTTTTCCCGGGAGCCCGAGGCCACCCTCCCCAGGCTGGAGGAGCTGAGGGGGAACGGAGAGACAAACATGTTGGTGCTGTGGGTCCCCCCGGGTGTGTCAGGACGGGACCCGGACACCCTCCCACCCACCACTACCCGCTCCCTCCTGGGCTTGCCTCTTCCCCAAGTGACCAGAAGGGGGAGCAAACGGGGACGTTTCTGTGGAGCAGCTCTCACCTCCTCCTCGCTTCACACCCTGGTGCTGCCTTTCCACGTCCACAGGTCCCGCCACCTCCCTGCCCCCGACCTGGTGTAGGAGCAACAGTAACAGAGGAGACCCCTCCGCAGGGTGGTCACGGCCATGGGACCCAAGGCATGATCCCCCACGGGAGGAGGGAGAGTGGAGCCCCTCTCCTCGGGTGTCTCAGGAGAAGGGACTCAAAGGGGACAGGGTTGAAGGGTGTCACCTGAACAGGCAGGCAGTCAGGGCCCTGACAGAGGGAGCAGGTTGGGGGTGGCGGGTCCCCAGATTCCGCAGCCAGAGTGGGAACCCTTCGTCCAGGCAGCCACATTACATGCCGAGCGTCCAGAGCCCGCCGTCCCAGGGCAGCGCCCAGTTCCCTGTCGGGGATGACAGCCCCCTGCCGCTGGAGGGACAGAGGTGACCTCCAGGGCATGGGGACCCACAGAGCAGGGGGGGCAGAGCAGGGCCAAGCTGCCCCCACCTCGGAGTGCCCTTGTCTGGCCTTCTTTCCCACTCTGGGAGTCCGCAGCACCCTCCCAATAAATCCCTTTTCGGTTCAGTTACCCAGAGGCGGTTTCCCGGGGCTGCTTGGAGCACCGAGGAGAACACTGTGCTCTAACCCAAGCCCAGCAAATGTGGACTGGAGGCCAGGGGAGCCGGACTCCGCCCCCGCCAACCAGGGGGACAGACGCTGAGCGTGGTGGAGGGCGGGGCCTGCTTCCCAGAGACACTGAGGCAGAGCCTGGGGCCCGCCTGTGCCCACACTGCCCCCTCCGGGGACACGTCCTCCTTTGCCGCCCCTGACTGGACAAATCACCTGCCCTGAGATTCCTCCCACCTGAACCCAACAGCCCCGCCCTCAGTGGGTGTCCCCTGGAAGATGGGGCGCGGGGGCTGCGGCAGCTCACTTTGCCCCCGTTCCCAGGAGAGAGGCTGCAGGCACGGAGGGGCAGTCAGCCTCCTCTGCAGGTAAATCTCGTGCAGGATCCCCCAGGGGAGTGCGGGTGGGTCCTGCTCCCCAGGGTAGCATGCTCTGTCCAGACGCAGGCTCGGAGCAGTGGCCCCACGGGGCGATGAGCAGGGCCTGCGAGGTGGGGTCTGCCGAGGGTGGGCACCAGGCCCCTGTCTGCCAGATGGGTGCCAGGGAATGACTGCTCCTGTCTGTCTACTCCAAATTTGCACAAAGGAAGTAAGAAAATTAAAGGTACCCTTCTGTCCCTGACTAGAATGACGGCTGAGACACCCTTAGGGCGGAACCCCCCCCCACCCGAGTTCTCTGCAAAGCTCTAGATGTGCAAGGACCCCCCTCACAGGGGTGAGGGGGCCGTGGCTGGGCCGGGCGGGTGCTGCTGCAGGGTCAGACCCAGGGTGTCAAAAAGGCTGCTCACTGGGTTTTGTGCCAGCCCTGTACACACGCCCCAGGCCGTGGGGGTGCATGTTTGAGGACTGACCCCATTTTGCACATCAGCTCCTGTCCCACGCGCACCTCCCGCCCGCACGCGTCCTGTCCTGCCATAGCTGCATCCACACCTGCTAACCAGGCGGCGCCAGCTCAGGCGGCAGCCTCGGGGCTGAGGAGCCTGGGGTCCTGCTCTGCTGAGCGCCAAGGCCACGTTCCTTGACACCCCTTCACGTCCCCATCACTGCCCCCACTGTGTGGGCACCGGCGGACCTCCACTCGGTGGGTGGAGGGTCTTCTGTGAGGGTCCCTGGTCATGGGCTGAGCTCTTTGTCCCTTTTTTGAGGACAGCGGAACCGCTGCTCAGCTGCAAGTGCTCGGCAGCCAGGGGAGGGTCTCCAGAGCTCAGCTGCAGTGGGCCGGGGTCCCAGAGGGCAGCTGCTTCGCCTAGGGGGCCACGGTCCAGATTCCCGTCCTTCAGGTGGGTGGTCCAGGGAGGAACTCGGCTGCTCTGAGGGTACCCAGCCTGGGGACAGCTTCTCCTCCCACACTGCCTGGCGCACTGCTCAGGGCAGCGCTTGCTGGGGCTCGGCCAAACCGGCTACCTGCCCCTTTGCCCGCACGCCTTCCCCGGGGTTCCTGTGGCGCCGAGATGGGAGCCACAGCCACCCTCACGCAGTCTTGAGGGCAAAGGCTGCACACGGGGGCCAGGAGCCCTGTCCCAGTGGCACCTCCCAGCGGCCACGCGCGCCCCCCACTGCCCTGGCCGATCGGGGTCTTCCCGTTCTTCTCTTGGAGCTGAGCACTCTGCTTCCACACACATCACAGGATCCGCTGTTGAGATATTTCCACTGACAAGCAAAATGAGCTGTGTTCCTTCTGTGTGGAACATCCAGTGTGTACGCGGATTTGTTTTACCTTATTAATTGCATTTTTAGACCTGTTTTTATTGTAAAGTGATCAAGAGAAATTAAAATGCATTGCTCTGGTTGTGTTTTCTTTCTTCTTGCCGCTCAAACCGGTTGAATACTGTGTTTGTTGGTCTGTTTGTTCATAATTAGAGACTCGGTTGCTAAGACTATCATTTTTCCAATTTTTACTAAATGTCAGTAAGCTCACTTTTTTCATATCTGCCTGATATTTCAATTAGGTAAATATACCTTAATTTAGTTAATCTAGCTGGTCGAAATGTAGATTGTTTTTACACTTTCCGCAGTTATTTAGGGAACCCCCTGAGAGAGGGTTCCAGAAGTCGGAGTCCTGGCTGGGAGGCCTGCCCCTCGTCCCCCAGGGTCCCGAGGCCTCGGCAGATGCGCCAGGTGCCGCCAGGTTCCAAAAGGCCCCAGCATGGGCCTCGGACTCACGGCAGCCTGCCGGGGAGCAGGGCAGGAGGTGGCCGGGCCACGTGCCAGGGCCGCTGATGCCCCTGGGAAGCGCAGCGATTCCCAGGGCAGAAACAGGGTGGAGGGAAGAGGGGGCTGGAGAGTGGTGGGCACGGGCAGGCGGAGGCTCGGCCGGGAGCCACTGCAGATTGAAGAGGGAGAGTGGCCTCTCAGGTTTCTGTGGAAAACCCGGGTCGGTTGTCGGTGCAGGTGGATGAGCAGGCACAGGTGGAGGCAGGGAGCCAGGGGAGGCTCCCCAGTGCACGAAGGTCCAAGAGGAAACCCCAGGTGGTCTGATCTAGGCAGAGTTCAAGGGGAGGGGCCGACTTGGGTGTCAAGTGAGGGTGGTGACAGCAGGGGCATGCGGGTGGCTCCAGGACTGGGAAAAACATACAACCCAGGAGACAGGCGAACAGGAACAGGAGGGGGAACGGCTCGTGTGAGCAGCAGTACCTGGCGGGTTAGGCTGTCAGCGCCACTATCTTTGCAGAATTTGGCGAAGCACCAGCGCAGAGACTGGCCAGGGGCGCGCGCAGGTGAGCTGGGGTTGGCGGGCTAACGCAGAGCCCAGCCTGGCAGCTTGCAGAGGGGCAAGACCAGGGAGGTGGCGGGAGGTCCCAGGGCTGAGCCAGGCTGGGGCCTGGAGGAGGCTTGAGGCTTGAGGCACAGCTGGTGGGGGAGGCAGGCGTGTGTGGCTAGGCAGGTGCGAGAAGGGCCCTGGGTAAAGGACGCCGAAGCGTGTCCAACAGCTGACCTAAAGCACCCAGTGGGAGGGAAGATGAATGACCCAGAAAAATGGGCAGACAAGTTGGAGAAGCCATGGGCCCCACATGGGTCAGGGACGGCTGGGCACATGGTGCCCTCAGCAGGATGCAGGCAGAGTGGGGCAGGGCAGGGAGAACTCCCCCAGGGGACACAGACAGGTGGGTGGGTGGCAGATCCCCACAGCAGTGCAGCCAGGGGTCTGAGGGCCACACCCTGGGCCCAGGTGCAGAGGGGCCACCTGCCTCTCCACAATTTTAATTGGCGGGGAGGTTTCCTCGCGGACCATGTACTCTGTGGTCTTGTCTAGGGTGTGGCGCACAAGCTGCGTTTCCAATTTTAAACTGTCTAGTAATAATTTGTCTCTGCCCATTCATGACCTCCACCTCCTAGCGTCCAGCGTCACACTGGGTCAGGCCGGGGGAGGGGCCCTGGCCACCCTCAGGAAGGCACCGAGGGCCGTGCCAACCTCAGCACTGAGAATGGGGGCTTGGGGAGGGCGGGGTGGTGAGGGGTGGGGGCAGCCCTCTGTCCAGGAGGCAGCGTCTACAAGAGCCTGAGGGCACAGTGCAAGGTGGTCGGGTTGTGCAGAATTTCGTATTTTTATTTTATTTTTTAAAGGTTTTATTTATTTATATTCTTAGAGAGAGGGGAAGGGGAGAGGGAAAGAAACATCAGCGTGTGGTCGCCTTTCGCACACTCCCTACTGGCGACCCGGTCCACAACCCAAGCATGTGCCCTGACTGGGAATTGAACCGGTGGCCCTTTGGTTTGCAGGCTGGTGCTCATTCCCCTGAGCTGCACCAGCCAGGGCTCTGTGCAGGTTTTAAATACCAGTTTGGGGATGAAAGCAGGCTGACCGCTGCCCCCTCCCGCACAGCCCCCTCCCTGAGCCCCGTGGCTCCCCTGCCACAGCCATGCCCCAGACACCTTCCCATGCTGGTGACCTGCACCAATCAAGTCTATCAGGGAGACCCCCTAGGGGTCCAGTGTGCCACCACCAGGACCCCCGGTATGATGTCGGCAGGGCTTCTCGTGACTCGGTCACCAGGGGTCTAGGTGCCCACCATTGTGGGCAGCACCTGGGCCCCCAGCCTGTTATGTGTCCCTCCAGAAATAGACAGGGTCACACCAAGCAGAGAGTTTATTGAGGTGCTGGACTGCGGGGAGTTTGCAGCGGCAAAGCAGACGCTGGTGTGGCGGGGCACGGGGTGGGGCACCCCCTTCCAAGCAAAGTCTGGGGTTTAGGGTGAGTCTCAGGAACTACTCCTCATGGCCCCAGGGCCCTTCTGGGGAACCCCATGCTTCCCCCCAAAGCTCCATGTGGGACAGTGTGAGGATTCCTCTCTTTGTCCCTGTGGTCAGGGATGGGGTGACCCCTTGAGATTTGCTATAAAAATTAAAATTCCTTTTAAATTACGGGGGAGGGGCCCGAGGGTCACCTGGGAGCTCGACGTCACCAGTCACCTAGAGCCTGGCCGTCCTCCGCACCCTCCCGGCTCTGACCCCAGAGTAAAGAGCAGAGGGCGAGTTTGCAGGCACGGGGAGGGGCAGAGACAGACGCGAGGAGGGAGGCACACAGAGAGAAAGAAGACCAGAGGGGAAGCGGGCGGGGGGTGGGGGTGGCTCCCCCTCCCGCAGCCCCTGCAGGGCTGAGAGAGTCCCCGAGACTCCCTGGGCAGCAGGTCCCACGTGCCCTCAATCCAGTCCTTGCCAAAGCTGCGTGGCCTCCGAGAGCCCCAGCCCCAGCTGCCCGGGAGGGGGTGCACGGCAGCTACTCCAGGTAGATGTCCTCTGTGGGGCAGGCGTACTCCAGGTGCTCCTGGTAGTACTCCAGGAAGGCGCGGCTGCGGGGACAGTGCCGCCACCGGCCGCTCAGGGCCGGCGCCCTCCCTCCCACCTTCCTGGGTCTTCACCTCACCCTCGGATGTCATTCCTCAGCTGTCCCGGCCACCAAGGCCTCAAGGCCCCACTCCCACCCTGACCCCGCCACCTGGGCAAGGTGCCTGCAGTTCCCCATGCCCAGGATCACCCCGCCCCCTCACCTGCCCCAAGTTCCCACCCACCTCTACCGCTTCTCATCTGACCTTCCCTCATCTTTGTTCAAACTCTGCACCCCCACTTCCCTGTCCCCAGATCCCCCAAACCTCACTTCCTGGTCCATCTCCCCAGCTGGGCCCACCCACTCCTGCGCCTGCACAGCGCCCCAGCACCCCCTCCTCTCCCCCAGCCCTACTCACCCCACGCTCTGGGCCACGGGCCTCATCGACTCCTGGGAGACAAAGACGTGGCAGGCAAAGCGGCTCAGCAGAGGGTGTTTTGTGATGAAGCCGAAATAGCTGCGGGGGGTGGATGTGGGGGCGTCAGGGCGTGGCCCCACGCCTCGGGACCGCCAGCGATCTGGACAGAGGACTTGGGCAGAGGTTGGGGACTGAGGACATGTGCGGGTCCCCACATGTGCGGGACACACGACTTAAGTGTTTGAAGGGGCCTTTTTGGGTCCGGACCCAGCACGGGCATTTCTGAGGAGTCAGTGGTCTGTGTTAACTTCTGCTCTTCGCGAGGGCCAGCGGCCTCTTTCTTCCTGGGGCCTGCAATGCGGCCCCCGCCCCGAGCCTGCCCTGGGGTGCAGGCCACAGCAAGGCCTCAGCCTGTCTTCTGGATGCGCATCTCGGCCGCCTCTGGCACCCTGAGCCTGCCCAGCCCCACCTGGGGTCCCGTAAACCCACAGCTGCTTCCTGAGCTCTGACGTGGGGCTGGACAGTGGCCCCTTCAGCCGTGAGACCCTCTGCCTGGAGAAGAACCTCGAGCTCGGCTGCCACCCATCTCGCCCCTGCCCGGCTCTGTCGCGTCTGCCTTTCTCCTCAGCCAAGGGGCCAACGGACGCGGCTGTCCAGAGGGTTCTGCAGCAGAGACGCGAGGCCCCCGACCGCGGGCAATCCGATCCGCATCAACGGAGCCGGGGTTCGTGGTCCCCCAGGTGGGGTCCACGGACGACATCACGGCCCGCACACGTGCTCGTGTGGCCCGTGGACACATTCCAGCCCCGTCTCGAGCGCCCTGGCCAGAAATCTCGCTCATACTCACCAGCGCGTCGACGCTGCTGACCCAGCGCCAGGCGCCATTCTAAGTGCTGTAGGTCCTTCGCCCGCGGAGACGCGCAGCAGCCCTGAGGCGAGGGGGCAGCGGCGCAGGGGGGCCGGGAAGCTTGTTGGAGGACACCCCGCTGCCTTATCCAAGCACACAAGCCCGCACACATCTGCTCTGCCACCAGCCTCACCGTGGAGCCAGTCAACTGGTCGCCTGATGCGACTTCACAAGTGCGTCCTCCCCCCCAGGGGCTGGGCTGAGTTCTGGGGTAACAGACAGTAAGGTCTCCCCTACCCCACTGGATCCAGAACCACTGGCCTGACCACCCTTTTCTCTCGGAATTGTTTCCGGTCACTGTCTAGACAGGAGGCCCAAGCTGGGCAACCAGCTCCCCTCTGTTGAGGAATAAGGGTGCTTTCCCCCTCCAGCTGGTGTCGTCCTCGGCCCCGTCTGCACGTCCGGTCTGAGCTCTCCACCCCTCGGCGCAGCATACAGACTCTGGCCCCCGTCACACCGTCTCCGTCCCCAGCGGACGAGCAGCCAAGCTGCCTCTGGCCTCCCCAGGGTCGGTACCACCCCAGGCAGCAGAGAGCCCTCTTCACTCTTGTGACCACAGAAGTGTGCAAACGACACACATGCTGGCCTCAACATCTGTCACCAGCCCAGCCCCAGGGGCATCGTGTCCTTTCTCCAGCAGCCCACCGAGTCCTCGCGAGCCCCTGGTGGGCCCTGTATCTCTGGCTACCTCCTCCCACCTCCTTCCTCTAGGACATAGAGACCCAGTGGGCAGCCGTCGGCTGGGCAGGAAGCCTATAACCCCCACACCGACAGGAAACGATGCTGGCACGGTCCCTCCCTGGCCAAGCCTATCACTCCTTGCTCCGCCTGGCCACGTCATTAGCCTCGTGGCCCTAGTTATCCACCGGCTCCAAACTGATACCTTCCCTCCAGACCCATAGGACAAACGGCCACTTCAGTCTCCCTACACCTGCAGGCAAATGCCGTGTCTCCAGGGTGTCAGCCCTTCGACCTGGCCAGTGGCTACTGTCTGTCCATCCCCCAGAGCCTCCAACGCATGGCGCTTGGATGACCTCAGCAGCGAGCCGGCTTGCACCTGGGTGCACCCACTCTGCTCAACAGCCCGAGCCAGCATGTCCACCTGACTGTTACGCTGCAGCCCCAGCGCCACTGGGGCCAAGTACAAGCCACCAAGCTACTCTCCGAGACCCCTACTGCCCCCCGCCTGCAGCCTGGGCTCAGCGGCCCCCCCGGGAGGCCCACGTGTCGCCCACTCGCCTTCAGCCGCCTCCTGACTTCCAGGTCCCGCCTCCCCACAGGCCTGCTCACGGGGGCCCCAGTGAGACGCCCGCCTGCGCCTCTGCGTGCAGCACCCCCTGGCCTCTGTGCCTATCTGTCTGCATCGCAGACCGGAGGGGAGCCTGTGTGACCCGTGTCTCCTGAACCCAGGGGCAGCCCGCAGGGCTGTGGGGGCTGGGGGGAGGGAAGGCTCTCACCAGCTGTTACGGGGGTGGCAGCCGCAGAAGGAGATGTTCTTCATCTGGAAGAAGTGGCTGCAGTGCTGGAACTGGCAGGAGGGGCAGAGAGGCCAGTCAGACACTCCGGCCACCACTGCTGGCCGTCCCTCCGTCAGTCCCCCACACCCACCTCGGGTCCACCGCTCAGACTCAGCTTGACCCCCCGGAGAGAAATCTCGAGGTCACAGGAGGCGGGGGGACGCAGGTGGACGGTCAGCTTCCGGGCAGTGGCAATCTGGGGGAGAAGACGGAGAAGGGAGGGGCTCGGCGCCCTCCCGCCGGCAGGACACTGTAGATGCCCCTGCGGGTCCCTGGCGTTGATTCTGGAGCATGTGCACCAGGGTCCCGGTCGCTCCTCAGCCTCAGAACCAGCCGGTCACCTCTCCGCGCTCAGCCTTCCTCATCTTTCTCGCGTCCCTCCAGCCAGGACCACGACCCCCGCTGCCCCTGCCTCCCCCGCCTGTCCCCACGGCCTAGACAGGGCGGGGGGGCGGTCTCAAGGACAGGGCTGTCCTGCTCAACCACAGGGCCAGCGGCTGAGCTGCCGGTCACCAGCGGCCCAGCGAGTCCGTGAATGAGTGAGCAGATGACTGCCAGGGAGGCTCGCTGCGCACTGGTCTTGGTTTTCAGACAAGAGAAGGAAAGCAGAGGCCCCTCGGAACCCGCGAAGAGATGCCAGGCCTCCGAATCAGGGTGGGGGCTGCCTCTGAGGCCCTGAGGCCTCCTCTCAGCCTCCGAGGAAGCCTGGGGCCTCCCGGGGCTGTGCCGCCTGAGGGCTGCCGTAGGTCCCGCTTCCACACGTACCTTCTGCATGGCCGCGCACAGGATCCCATTGCCCTGGTGACAGGGCACCTCCACGGAGCCCAGGAACTGCACGTCGAAGCGCTCTACCCAGCAGGGGCTCCGCTTGCTCCCTGGGGGGTCACAAGGAGTCCTGGTCAGGGAGTGGGGGGGAGGCAGTTCTGAGGTGACAAGATGCCCCTCGGAGATGGGGTCTTACCCAGCAGGTCCTTGGCAGGGCCAGGCACTGCGTGGGCATAGAAGGCAGGGAAGACCCCCCGCTCCCCCGTGCGCATGTTGAAGCCGCGGAACCAGAAGTCGTCCTCTTCCGCCTCCACCAGCACCGGGTCGTCCACGTCCAGCTCCAGCTCGTCGGGGTGGCGGGGGATGAATCTGTGGTCAGGGCAGAGGTGGGAGTCACGGGGCAGGAGGAGACTGGCGGCTTGCGTCCACCAGCGTCCCCCGTCTGTCGAGTGAGGAGGAGACGGAGGCCGTACCTGAAGACAGCCCGGTGGGTTTGCTCTCTCTCCTCCCCGTTGACCAGGCAGGAGAAGAGGCCAAAGGACTCGGTGCCTGAGACACAAGAGACCGGAGACGGGCACTCAGAGAGAAGGAAGGGAAGCACTTCCAGTCCAGGCCTGGCCAAGCTCGCCTCTCCCAACGTTCCCCCTCGAGTCAGGGAG
The DNA here is from genome assembly GCA_004026545.1 of Mormoops blainvillei. Lineage (NCBI taxonomy): Eukaryota > Metazoa > Chordata > Mammalia > Chiroptera > Mormoopidae > Mormoops > Mormoops blainvillei. The sequence goes on along the minus strand of PVJD01005451.1, from coordinate 35,249 downwards.
GGAGGCAGGGCAGCCCTCCCCACCAGGATACAGCCCATCAGGGATCTGGGGAAAGCCCAGACGACCACTCCCTCCCCCCCCACCCCCACTCTCATGCTGCCCTGGACACTCTGGGGACCACCTGAGATGTGGGTACCACCACCCCTTCCCCACCTCCCACTCACTGGAGGACCGGGACGTGCTGTTGACAAAGACGTTGAGGAACTTCTTGGAGAAGGTGAGGTCGGGGCTGTCTGGGGAGGCAGTCTCAGGGCCCTGACCCACTCCCAGCAGCGCAGTTCCCGCCTCGTCCTCGCTGGCCTCGCCGCTGCTGTCCTCACTGTCATCCTCGCCCAGGCCCGCGCAGCGCCGCAGGCTCACCAACTCCAGCTGCGTGTGCTCGTCCACCACCAGCGTGTACTTGACCGCATCGTACACCAGCGAGGCGTCCAGCGGGGCTTCGGGGCCTGCGCCCCTGCCCCCCGGGGACCCCACCTTGTCCTCGGTGTCATCCTCGTCCTCTTCATCCTCATCGTCCTCCTCCGAGCAGGCGGCGGAGCAGGAGCGGCCAGGGCGGGCAGCGCGGCCCGGGGTGGCCCACAGCGGCGTGATGGTGTCGCGCGTGGGGTTGCTGAGAAAGAGGCAGGGCCCGGGCTGGGCGGGGCCCGGCCGGGGCGCAGGAGGCGCAGGGGGTGGCGGCCCACACAGCGTCTCCATGTCCACCAGCTCCACACCGCCAGGGCCTGTATCCTCCGGAGCCCCGCCCACGGGTGATGCGGCCTCCCCGGGAGAACGTTGCGCGGGAGACAGGCACTGGCCCGGGCAGAGGATGGGCGAGGAGCCCTCGGATATCATCCGGCTCACGAGGTTGCTGAGCAGCCAGGGCGAGTCAGCATCCTCACTGAGGTCCGGCTCTGACTCGGAGCCGGACTCGTACTCGCTGTTGGTGTCGTCGGGGCCCACGGGTAAGAAGGCCGGACGGCGCGGGGGCTCACACGCGGGCTCGGGCTCGGGCTCCGGCTCCGAGGCGGGCGACGAGGCCTCCTCGATAGAGTTGGTGAGGTGCGAGGAGCGGCCGCTGCTGCTGCTCAGCTCCAGCTCCGTCTCCGAGATGGACGAGATCATGCGCCCCAGGCGCGCGGCCCCCACGTCCTCCGAGTCGGAGCCCGGTGACGACAGCTCCTGGCTGCTGCGCCGGCCCCCGCGGCCCCCGCTGGAGCCACTCCCCAGGTCAACCTCGATGCCAGGATCTGAGGTGGGCGAGGCCCCACTGGGCACTGGGGGATCCCCGGGTCGGTTCCCTTCGCAGTCGCAACCTGGGCCCACAGGTGACTGCACCCCACGAGGACAGGCATCTGCGAGCGGGCGGGCGGCAGGCGGCTCTGCAGGGACGGGGCGTGCGTCAGCCAGCCCACCTCCTCCCTTCCTCCCTCCCTTGCCTCCTGGCCCCCAAGGCCCTGCTCACCTCGGAGGGGCTCCTGGGGGGGTGAGCGCGGTGCCGTCTCTTGCCAGGAAGCTGGAGGCGGTGGGGCAAAGCCTCCGTTGTTGTTCAGGGAGTCCTGCTGCAGGGACGGAAGAGGCGCTGAGGGGCGCTCCGGCTGTCAGGGGCAGGAGCCATGGGCTGCCACGCGCAGCGGGGTCTTGGATGAAGGGTCAGGGCACCCACCTGGGCTCCGAGCATGGTCAGGCTGAGCGTGGTGGGCCGGTGCTTGTGGGGCTCCTCCCGGGACGGGGAGGGGCTCAGCAGCTCCAGAGCAGGGTCTTCGGAGCAGGGGCTTCCCCCCTCCTTGCCCTCCCCTTCTTCCTCTTCTTCGTCCTCCTCCTCTTCTTCCTCCTCCTCTTCTTCATTGTCATCGATCATCTCAAACTCCTGGAAGTCATCCTGGAAGGAGCAGATGGGGTGCAGCTGCTCCGAACGCCCCAGGGAGAGGCTGTCCTGCAAAAAGGAGGGACGGGGCAGAGCTGGGCGAGAGCGTGACAGTGACTCAGGCCCCCGGGCGTCCCGAGGGGAACAGCAGGAAGCTGTGAGAAGTCAAGGGAGAGGAGCCCAGAGCGGTTTTGCTTTTTTTGATCTGCTTCAGACTCGTAAGCATCACTCTAGCTCTTCCTTAGCGAGAGCCCAAACTCCCAAGCCTGGGTGACAAAGCTTCTCAGAGTCGCCCCAGCCCAGCTGCCGGCCTCATCTCTCCCCCAAGCACCCCTGCCACGCACACACTGGACGGCACCGCCGCCCCTCACTGCAGTTCGACACAACCCACAGGTGCTGGGCCGTGTTTGCTCTGCCTCCCCCACCAGCCGCAAGCCCCGCTGAGGCAGCCCGTCCATACTGGGCAGTGGCGTGCCCCACGCCCAAGCACAGGACCTGCCCGCAGCCAGTGCCCAGTAAATAGCAAATGAGCGCAGGAAGGAAGACACGGTGGGTCACCGAGCGCGCGCCCACCTCAGGGCCCCTGACACGTCAATCCCGTAGAGGCAACTTCTCTCCCGCAGCCCCTCCCGCCTGCGCCCCCATCAGCCCAGCTCTGGCCAGTCCTCCCTAAGGGCGCGCTTGTGTGCTGCTTCCACTGGAAAGTCTCGGCTGGGCTCCCTTTCCCCTCGCTGCACCTTGTGTCCTCCGGGTGGCACCCAGGCCTTGACACTCAGGCAGCCGCCTCTCTGACATGTCTTTCCCCTACTGGGCTGTAAGCTCCTGAGGGCAAGGGCCACACCTGTCCTGTTCTCTCAAGCACCTGGAAGCCCCTGGCACTTCCCACAGGGCAGTTGCTCAGAAATGCTCTTGAAGGAAAGAAAACAGAAGCGGGGAGACGAGAGGAAGAGAAAAGGAAGGGGGAGATAGGAGAGAAAGGGTTTCGGGGGGGGGAGATATGGGGCAGGGAGATGCAGGTGGGGAGAGGGCTGGGGGTGAGGCAAGGCGAGCTGGAAGGGGTTGCACCTTTCTGGGAAGCACTCCGAGCGCAGAAGGCACACAGAGCACAGGCACACCTGAGCCCCGCAAGCGGGCCTGCTGACAGGGGCCGAGCGAGGGCTGCCAGGGAAGACCCTCTGGGGAGGTGAGAGACAGGCGTTCGCCCTCCGGGAAGTCTAAGAGACCCGGGGGAGGGGGCAGACCAGGTCTCTCGGGTTTCAAGGCTGAGCTCAGACCCGCCCTAAACCCCAAGCGAAGCGCTGCCTGCGAGGGCTCTGTGCCCCGGCCCCTCCCCCACCTTCTCGCAGTGGTCCGAGTCGTAGCTGAGGCCCAGGCCGCAGTCGTCGGTGATCTCGGAGAGGTCTTCATCATCAAACTCTTCCAGGCTGATGTCCTGGGGAGGCCTGGAGAGCAGACCCGGTCAGAGAGCGAGGACAGGGCTCGCGAGAGAGCTGGCGGCCGCGGTGGCCCGCCCCGCGGGGAAGCTGGTCTGAGGAGGCGCCCAGGGAGCCCCAGCCCCTGGGCCTCGGGGCCTCCACGGCCCCCGGCTTCCCGGGAGACCCAAGCTCTGTCCTCGGTGGGGGATGTTCCCCACGATCCGAGCCGCGCGCGGCCCGCAGGGGTCCTCAGGGGCCGCTGGCCCCCTTGGCCCTCCTCCCCGATCTCGGCCGCGCAGCCCCGGGCCCCTCAGGATCCCAGCCTGGGCCTCGGGGGGTCGGGCTGCGCCGCGCGGGGGAGGGGAGCTCAAGCTACAGCAGCCGCCGGAGAGGGAGGGGTCGGCCCGTCCGGGGGGCCCCGTCTGGCCCCTTGGCCGCCCCTCCCCTGCGCGGGGCAGGCCGACGCCCAGAGGCCCGGCCCTCGGCCCACCGCAGCCCCTTCCCCGGGCGCCGGGCGCGATGTCCACCGTCCCCGGGGCCCCGCAGGCCGCGCCAGGCCTCACCGGGCAGAGGCCCCACGAAGCCAGAAGCGCAGGCCGCGCGCAGGCTGGGGGCGCAGGGCCCGGGCCCCCCACCCTTGAAGGGTCAGCTGGCCGGGCGCGGAGCGGCAGGGGGTCGCGGCGGGAAACGGGGCGGGCGGGGGGTCGCCGAGGCTGGAGGACGGGCGCGAGGGGAGAGCGGAAACGGAGCGGCCGGGGCCGGAGTGCCGGCCCCGCGGCCAGGAGGGCCCGCACTCGGCGCCCCGCGGCGGCGGGCGGCGGGGCCGGGGGTCCGGCGGGGCCGCGGGGGGTCGGCGCGGGGCCGCGGGGGGCGGCCGGCCGGCGCGCCTACCTGCAGCCGGGCGGCGACAGCGAGTGGAAGGTGGAGAGGGCGAACATCTGCGCGCGGTCCGCCATCTTCCCGGGAGCGGCCGGGCGGGGCGGGGCCGCGGGGTCCCCTCGGCGCCCGCGCCCTCACCTCGTGACACGCCCTGCGACACCCCGCCCGCCGCACACCTCGGGCGCCCGCAGGACGCCGCGGCAGCCGGGCGGACGCCGCAGGGGGCGGGGGGGCGCGGGCGGCGCGCGGGGGGCGGGGAGAAGATGGCGCGGCCGCGGGGCGCGGGGCGCGGGGCCGGGAAGGGGCGGGGGCGGGGCTTGCTTTCGGGGGCGCCCGGCGGGAAGCGGCCGGCCGCAGGCGGGGGCCGGGTTCGCGTCCAGGAG
>PVJD01005451.1:0-30626 GCA_004026545.1 Mormoops blainvillei | reverse complement strand
TGGCGGCGGCCGCCGCAGGAGCTGTCCGCCGCCGGGCGCTGAGCCGGCCGCGGGAGCTGTCCCGCCCGGGGGTGCTGACGGCGGGAGACCGGGGCCGCCGCCGGGGACGCCGACAGGGGCCTGACGGGGCCCGAAGCCGGGCTGCGGGGTGAAGTGCGGGCCACGCGGGACCACCGGGCAGAGGTCCTGGTGGGCAGTGGCCGAGGCTGCAGCCCGGAGGCCGTGCTCGGTCAGTGGGAGCACCGGCCCCAGCCGCAGCTCTGCGACCGGCGCGGGTCAGCGCACGAGCTGCGGGCGGCCGGCGGTGTCCGAAGTCCCGCTCCGGAGCCGGGCGGCCGGCGTGGGGGCGGAGGAGGCCGGCCGCGGCAGGGAGGACAGCCGGAAAACGCAGGGCAGGCAGACTTTTCCGAGATCTGCCTAAAGCGGGAAGCTGGAGTTCCAGCAAGAGCGGAATTCTGAAATTATCCTTTCCCCGCCATGATGCAGTTCATGCGCCCTGGCGTTTCTTTGTCTAAATCATTTCTGTGAAAAGGTGTTTCTGAGGGAAGGATGAGGCACGAGAGTGGCTGCCGCCCGGACGCCAGGGCAGCAGGAGCCCTCGCCTGCTGGGAAGAGCGACACCGTCTATTCTCTGGCGGCCACCGTGCCAGTCCCGAGGGAGCGGCCTGCGAAGATCGCACCCTGTGTTGTGCCCCAAACACAATCTATATTTCACCTCAGTGACAGAGCTTTCCTTAGAATGGCGTTCGTAAGTGCGTCTCCCTCTCTAGCGGCGGAGAGCCGCATGAGAGCAGAGACGCGGCCTGGCCTGCCTTGGAACCTCTGCGCTCAGCCGCAGTGCCTGGCGCAGAGCCGGTGCTCAGCGAGCATCCGAATGACTGGACGAATGAGAGGGCTTATGGGCTCCGCCAGGTCTGGGGCATTGAGTCATTGTCATCATGCTGTCTTTTCGATTTTAGGGCCTCTGAGAACATCCCCAATCGCTAAGGAGTCTGGACATGTTAACTGCTCCCTGACAATCCCGACAGAACTCTGGATGTCTCCCCAGAATTCAGAGTTTGACCCCAACTTCCCAGATTTTCTTGTAATCCTGAATCCTGCCATCGAACCGGTTAACTTGAACATTCACATAAATGACCCATCCAACACCCTGGCCAGTCAGGTCCTTAACTTCTGATCACTCAACAGCCTTTGGCTCTCTCGACTCTGGTGACCTCTCCCCTACAGACCTCAGGATTCGCCTCCACCTGGGACTGCACCAGCCTCGAAGACTTCTGTCCCTAAATCCCATTATGGGTCAACCCTCCTCCCCCCTTCCCTCCTTTTATCAGACAATTCAACCCCAGGAATATAAGGGTCATGAAGTGGGGGCTCCGCTTCCCATTATATCTGTGAAGCCTTCCATATGTCCCCAGAGCAGAGAGAAAGTCATCAGCCTTAGGGCCTGAGAAACTGTGGTGCCAGTCTTTACCTGGCCAGCAAGTTTCTGAACACGAGCAAGTTACTCAGTCCTGTGGACCTCAGCTTCCTCCTTCTGGGCACTGATGCCACGAGGGTCACATGACACGGCACATTGTATAGCCCTAGGCACAGGCCTATTTCATGGTCCTGGTCACTCCAGGGCCCTCGGGTCCCTTCGCCTTAGGTTGGAAGACTCAGGGCATACACCCCAGCTCCGCGGGACACTGTCTGAGAGCTGGCATCCTATCTAAGTGCTTAAGAGATCATTCCACCCTCCACTCAGACTGGCCGTCTGCAGACAGCACAGGAGGTTGGAGAAGCACTGGGTGTAGTGGCCACACATACACCCCTTTCACCATGCAGTGAGGCGATGTCACACACGGTCGCATGTCGGTAGATCGCATGTTCTCTAAGCTCCAGCAGCGTGATGCTACTCTGAGACACTGTGGAGAGGGAAGGCGAACCCACGTCCAGAGGTGTCATTCCCTGGGTGGAAAGGATCTGCCGTAATCTACTGGTCACCAAATTTCTAGAGATTGTACCACATCAGGAGCTCAGCACTGAGCTTGGCTGCTAACAGGCCAGACATTCAGCAGCAGGGATCATTCCATCAGCCTTGACAAAAGAGAGCCCATTTTGGTGGGCATACCTGGCGCCCCTCCACCTTGACAACTCCATTCACGGGCCCACTGCACGAGCACGGGGTAGACAAGGACAGGAGCTGACCGATGTCTGTGCATCCGTTTTGCTGTTGGGTGGCCCTCTGCAGTGGGCACCGGCATGAGGCACAAAGATGCAGGCCCTTGTGAGCGCCCCCGCGTCCTCCTCCTTCTGCAGCCCTCCTTGTCTCTGATGTTCCCTCTGGCTCCTTCCAGTTCCCTGCCAACCAACAAGACGTGTGACATGGCCCACCCGCCACGTACATTCCCTCCTTGGCCCACCCCTACTCTGCCCACACTCCCTCCCTGCGAGGTGGACATCCAAGTGCACTGCTGGAAGCTCTGCTTGGAGGACCTGCCTCATTACTGTCTTTAGAGCCACCCCACCCTGAAGGGGACTTCAGTGCAGCAGTGGATCATTTTTGGCGCATATCAGCCCATCGAGCTAATCCGTCTGTGAACTAGGCCTTAAGTTTCCTTCCTGTAAATGGAAGGAAAAACTCCGGACAAACTTGGGTCCGACCGTTTTTCATTGAGCAATGAATTGCTACTGAGCCTTGCCCAACCTATTGGCCTAACCTATTGGCTTGGTGGTCAGTCGGCATCTAGCTCAGGATAGGCAGATTCGATCACATGGTCATTTGACGTCCCCTAATGAGGCACGCAGTCTCTGCTTGGGTCCAGTAAGGTGCCTGAAGGTGCTTTCAGTCGCTGAGCGGTTCTGTGCTGCACCAGGTGAGGTCCTGCTTCCAGCCCTCAGGAGCACGCATCACAAACCTCCGCTTGGGTCCTGCCAAAGCTGCCCCAGGCTCCCTACCTCCCACAAATAAGCCCGACTGCAACCCGCTGGTTCTGCTAAGTGGCAGGGGAATCCATCCTCCAAACTCCACCTTCGACAGGGCACTCCTTTGCTCTACGCCCCATTCAAAACCGGCCATCTTCCAAGCCATCCAGTAAATGGGTCACAGCAGTACCCCAGTGTGGTACATGTTGACTCCAAAATCCAGAGGTCCATCAAGTGCCATGCCCCCTTCTTCATGACAGGAATGCAAGGCACAGTAACTTGTCCTTATCTTAGAGGTGACGCCCTGGTTTGATGTCCTGGTTTGCCCCACAGCACTGCACCCCTGAAGACTTCACTGCTGACGGCCTCCAGAACTTTTTTTAAAAAGATTTTATTTACTTATTTTTAGAGAGAGGGGAAGGAAAGGAGAAAGAGAGAGAAACATCGGTGTATGATCGGTTGCCTACCACACGCCCCCAACTGGGGACTTGGCCTGCAATCCAGGCATGTGCCCTGACGAGGAATCGAACCGGCGACCTTTTGGTTCACAGGCTGGCACTCAATCCACTGTGCCACATCAGCCAGAGCAGACTCTAGAACTTCTAAGGGTTTCTCTCTCATTCTTTGCCGTACATTGTCTTACCAAGGACAGAGCAGTGGTCACTTCCTTCTGCACCACGTTCAGTTAGCATGTCATCAGCGTTCCGTGGAATGTCTGGATGATTGAGGTCTCGGCGGACTATGCTGTGACAGAGAGCAGGAGAGTTCAAGCAGCCACGAAGCAAGACACTGAACATTTGTCTATCCTTCCCAAATAAATGTGAACTGCTTTTGGAAATGTCTTCTTTACTACTGGAAATTGAAAAGAATTTTCACCACACCAATAATTGCAGTAGATACTAAATAAAAAATTGCTGACTAAGTCCATGATTGTCAACCTTTTTCATCTCCTGTCACACACAAACTAATCACTAAAATTCTGTGGCAAATCAAGAAAATATATACATATTTTTTGCTGATATGACAAAAAAACAAGTTTAATTTTGGTTCATTCACACCAGAGGGCAATTGTTGCATTGGCTGTTGTCATTTTTTTATTTGACAACCTAAGGGAAAACAGGTCAGTGCCCCTGACCAAAGAGTCAGATATTGCATGTTTTAAAATTCTTGTGGCGCACCGGTTGAGAACCACTGAACTAAATGAATGAACGAGTGGATGTGCCTTTGAACTGTAACTTACCAATCTCTCTATCTCCGCCTTAATTTTCTCCAAAGTTGTGACCTGTACAGCTGTCCCTGGAATATTAATTTTCCCTCTCTTTCTTAATGAATGTATAAGTTTGAGCCTCCCGGATATTCTCAATGATTCTAAAGATGATCTGAGGAGTAGGAGACTAAAAGCTTATATTAAGAGAAATATACAGTCTTCTAATAATCACTATATCCAATTAGCCACATGCTCTGAATTATTTTTACTTCTCTAGCAAGATTAAAAAGTGAGAAATACAGTATTTCTAACAAAATAAAAATTGAAAGGAATTGTACTTTTTGATTTTTGCACTGTTTTTCTTTATACCTATATACTTACACACACACGCACACGCACACACAGGGACATGCATATATATGAACGCTTAATTTTCTTTAATGAAAAACGGAGTTGTCCCATACACCTGTTAGCCCACAACCCACCCTCTCGACAGCAATGCGCCCTGGCTATTCTCTCTGGGTTTGTAAAGCTCTTTTTGAAAGGTTGCATTACATTCCATCGCATGAACTGCTGCTTCTCTATTCATGCCTCTTGAGGTGGCATTGATCTTGTTTCATTTACTTGAATCCATCGGGATTTTGCAGGGATCATCCAGGTGAACTGAAGGGGATGTACTGGGGACCACCACTTTGTCTCTGAGAGGGACACGGCCTCTGCAGTCCCACCTAGGACACAGCACTGCTTCTGATTCACTGTCCTGGAGGGGGTGAGCGGGGCTGGGCGTTCCAGGGGCTGCCCCTGTGCTCGTTACCATGGTTCTTACTCCACAGGCCGGGGATCCCTGTGCGGCTCTGCCCACGCCAGACACAGTCCCCCCGGCCAAGAGGGCACTGGGGCCGGGGAAGCACCGGCAGGGCTTGGGCCAGGGTTCCATTTGTCACCTGTCTCCCAGAGCCGGTGGCTCCTGATGCTTCAGGTGCCAGCACAACGTCAGCTCAGGTCCTGTATCTAACGGCCCCTGAGAGGCCTAGACAGTCCTTTTTCCAAAGTGGATCAGTTATTTTAAGTGGCTCTAGGCCGCTTCGGGGAAGAATTGAGGAGGAATACTTTTGAATATACTTATGGTCGCATCATAGGACCCTTCTCCCTTTCAACCAGTGAGGTCCAGGTCTCAGGACTGGCTCAGATTTAAACAAAGAGAGGGATCGTAGTTTTCCACTGTAGCGACTGACCGTCGCCTTCTGATCACCAACTCTTGACTTCTTTCTGATTATTCAAATCAAACCACTTGTCAGCTGTCCATCTATTTCACACACACACCCCCCAACAAAAAACAAAAACAAAAAAACCCCACGGTCCAGCAGGCCTGTCTCCACCTCCCGGGGCTGCCCCTGCACCCGGGGACAGCGGCAGAGGCCAAGGGGGCAAGGGCACGTGACACAGCCCCAGGTGTCTCCTCCAGGCGCGAGCCTTTCCTCCTGGGCTTGATTTTGTAACTGGTTCTGCATCTGGAGACAAGAGGGGTAGCCTGAAGCAGGACAAGAGCCTCCCCTCAGAGGTGCGCTTCCTCCGCCACGGGACCCAGCGGTGACTGGGAACGTAAGGTACTTGGCGCCACTGGGGCTGTCCCAAGGGTCCCAATGTTTCGTTCGCGTCCAGGGCTTCTGCGGCACCTTCCGGGCGCCACGCACTCTGCGCCTCCCCCAAGCGTGGCCCACGCTCGGGGCGGGCCACACGCACACGACGGCTCTCTTCCTGCCGGCTGCCCGCGTGAGGGGCCGCCGCTCGCGCTGCCCCGTCTGCCCCGTCTGCCCCGCACCCGGAGGCGCGGACCGGCTTCCCCGCGGGCGCCGCCCGCCCAGCGCCCCCGCCGCCGCGCCCGGGCGCACAGGCCAGTGCGCGCGCTCCCGGGCCGCACCACCCCGCCCACGTGACTGGCCGGCGCGCCCCGCCGCTCACGACGCCTCTGATTGGCGCGCGCCTGTTCCTGGCTTTCGATCGGCCCCGCCCACAGGGCGAGAGCGCAGGGGCGGGGCGCAGCGGAGACGCGCAGCACTCGGCCCTCCGAAAGGGCTCCGGACCGGGGTCACGAGCAGGGCCGAGTGGCGCCGCAAAGAGCCGGGCGTAGCCGGAGAGACCCGAGTCCGACCCGAGACGCGAAGGCGGGCCGGAAGTAGGCCCGAGCGCTGCCGATCCCGCCCGAAGCGGGCTGAGCGCGCTGGGCTTTGGGCCCCGGCGAGCCCGAGCCATGGCGGCTGAAGGCACTGATGTGGTCGGAGGCAGGACCGTCGGCGGCCGCCTGGGCAGCCTGGGGCAGTCGAAGTGCCCGGACACGGCCCCGAACCGGCGGCGCGGCTCGGCGCAGTCGCGTGAGGCGGAGCGCCGAGCCTACCAGTGGTGCCGGGAGTACCTGGGCGGTGCCTGGCGCCGAGTGCGGCCGGAGGAGCTGAGGGTTGACCCCGTGAGGTGGGAGGTCAGGGGGCAGCCCCTCCGATTAGCGGAACGGGGACGCACGCACGGGCCGGGACGGGGAGCCGGCGGCGGCGGCGGCGGGCTGAGACCCCGGTGTGCTCCGCAGCGGGGGCCTCAGCAACCTTCTCTTCCGCTGCGCGCTGCCGGACCACCTGCCCAGCGTTGGCGAGGAGCCCCGGGAGGTGCTGCTGCGGCTGTACGGGGCTATCCTGCAGGTGAGGAGGCAGGGAGGGCCTCCAGCGAAGCCCGGCAGTTGGTGCTGCCCCGCCGAGGCCCAGGGGCCGAGGGGCGTGCCAGCTGCGGGCGGAAGCCTGCGCTCTGGAACCTCCCGGGGACAGAACGAGCCCCGGGGGGACGGGAAGCAGAGCGCAGACCCCCTGTGCGTCCGCGCGGCTTTGCCGCTGGCCGCGCGACTCCTGCCCCTCGCTGTCACCCTCCTTCAGGGCGTGGACTCCTTGGTCCTCGAAAGCGTGATGTTCGCCATCCTTGCGGAGCGGTCCCTGGGGCCTCAGCTCTACGGAGTCTTTCCAGAGGGTCGACTGGAACAGTACATCCCAGTACGAGACACCTCCTTCCCCAGCCTCTGTCCCCTTCCCAGTGTCTGCCCTCACTCCCTGACCCGAGACCCCGACCTCTCCCCACCACCCCATCCCTCCCCACTCCTGCCCCAGCCCCCTCACCACCCTGAGAGGTTCCTGGGTGCAGAGCCGGCCGCTGAAAACGCGAGACCTTCGAGAGCCCATGTTGTCAGCAGCCATCGCCACGAAGATGGCCCGGTTCCACGGCATGGAGATGCCCTTCACTAAGGAGCCCCGCTGGCTGTTTGGGACCATGGAGCGGTGAGTCAAGTCTCCGCGGGGCCCTGCACACCTGGGCTGAACCCTCGTGCTGGCTGCTCTTACACTGGGCTGTCACAGTGGGCTCGGGACTCTGTTCTGCCGGCCAGTTGAGTGGACCAGGTGTCTCCGGGTCTAGCATGGTCCCTCACAGAACAGGCTTCCAAACGTTTGCCTGACAAGCCATACAGTGACAGGAGAACAGCCAAGATAGGCCGGTTCAGGGGCCGGAGAGGGATAGCAGAGCGCAGAGCATGTGTGTCCTGTTCTTTGGACCTCAGGTACCTAAAGCAGATCCTGGACCTGCCCCCCACCGGCCTCCCGCAGGTGAACTTGCTGGAGATGTACAGCCTGAAGGACGAGATGGGCAACCTCAGGTGAGGGCAGAGGAGCCCAGGAGCTGCAGTGGAGAACCTACAGCATCTGCCTCCCCCCGGGTTTGCGGAGGGTGGCTCTAGCCCTCCCCGAGTCCCTCCTGCTCAGACACATGCCCCTGTCCCCGGCAGGAAGTTGTTAGACTCTACCCCGTCACCAGTGGTCTTCTGCCACAACGATATCCAGGAAGGTAGGAGAAGTCATCTGAGCGTTCCAACCTAGAGTGAAGGGGCCGGAGGGCCCTTGGTGACCAGAACCCCCCACATTCCCCCAGGGAACATCTTGTTGCTCTCGGAGCCAGAAAACGCCGACAGCATCATGTTAGTCGACTTTGAGTACAGCAGTTACAATTACAGGTGAGACCCGTGGCCTCCCACCCCGGAAACAGACCAGGCCTTCATCTCTGCCTCCCAGCCACCCAGGTGATTTAGGGACTGAGGTCCGCCTTGTTCCCCCAGGGGCTTCGACATCGGGAACCATTTCTGTGAGTGGGTCTATGACTACACTCATGAGGAGTGGCCTTTCTACAAAGCGCAGCCGGCAGACTACCCCAGCCAGGGGCAGCAGGTATGGGGGCTGGAGGCCGGGGGCAGGCCCTGGCCTGTGGGCCGGGGGGAGGCTGGGACCCGGGCAGAGTGGTGAGAAAGGGCGCTGACGGGGAAGCGCTCCAGCCTCCCCATTTCCTGACTCCGGTCTGTTGGTCCCAGCTCCATTTTATTCGCCATTACCTGGCAGAGGTAAAGAAAGGTGAGACCATCTCCCAAGAGGAAGAGAGGAAACTGGAAGAAGATTTGCTGGTAGAGGCTAATCGGTGAGGTTAATCATGGGGCAGAGCAGAGGCAGACAGGTGCCAGTGCCAAGTGGGGAGGGCGGGGAGCGCCAGGGTGTGGTCGAGGCTGCCAGAGGAGTGGGGGCAGGGTGTGGGTTAGGGCAGTGGGGGAGTAGTTAGAGCTCTGGGATCAAGGCAAGGCCAGATGTGCTCCCATCCCCCTGCTTCCCCCACCTTCAGGTACGCTCTGGCGTCCCATTTCTTTTGGGGTCTCTGGTCCACCCTGCAGGCATCCATGTCCACCATAGAATTCGGTTACCTGGTGAGTAACCTTGGCGGTGAGGTAGGTGGGGGAGGGGAGCAGCAGGGGCCTGGGGTCCTCCAGGAGCTCTGGGCAGCCCCCCAGGATGCTGTGGGCAGACTGGGGGGCTGCGGGTGCTCATCCCAGGCCTGCTCACCAGTATGTGGGGTGGTCTCCTCCCCAGGAGTACGCCCAGTCTCGGTTCCAGTTGTACTTCCAGCAGAAGGGGCAGCTGACCAGCCTCCACCCCCCATCCTGACTCTCCACCCCCCATCTCCTTGGATGTTCCCAGAACCTCCAGGGCAGGACCTTGGAGGGAGGGGCCGAGAGCAAGAGGCCTTGGGGACTGGGCTGAGCCCCCAGAGAGAGAGACGGTTTGAGGAGGCTGACCTCTCCCGCAGTTCTGAGCAGGTCCCCGCAGGCGGGAACCCCTGGGCTGTGCACCTTGAAACAATAAACGAGCTTCTTCCTTCACACCCTGTCCTAACCCTGCGCAGTCTAGTAAAAAGTACCAGCTGGGGACGCACTGAGATTGACAGAGTGACTACTGCTCTGAGCCTCAGTTTCCCCCCTTGAAAAGCGTGGCTGTTGAGTGCTCTGGGCTTGAGAGTTAAGGGTCCGTTCAGCCAGTTGGGGGCCCCTCCCCTACGCCCTCCCTGGACCCATCTTGGAAGTGATAAATGCTCAAGGAACGGCCTGGGGAACTGGGGAGTAACGGGGGTGCAAAGAGCGCCCTGGGTGGGGCTGCCCAACCTTGCGCTCTGGAGATCAGGGGACAAGCGGCACAGCTGACACAGATGACCTTTCCCCTACATTTGACTATTTTTAGCTCTAATGCCACGGTCAGCACGTGAGACCCTTTGCCCCACCCCCACGTGCCCCTACCCCCCACCCTAGATTCCCGGACCTTTGAATGGTCTTCACCTCGCAGAAGGCGGCCCTCCCATCCCGAGTTCTGCTGTGGGAAGGAGGGGAGTCGGTGCCGCCCGCGTCTGTTTTCTCAACCCAAATTTGGGAGTTGGTGTCAGGTTCCCGGTGAGGGCGGGGCAGGGGTGGCCAGCCTGAAGGACGCGGGGACACGGGCCAGAGTGACTGGCCCCACACGCAGACAAGAGTGAGCCCGAGCTGTGCTGTGAGTGGAGTGGGGGGCAACACCGGGCCCCCGCCGGGCTCAGAGCACCGTACGGGGCTGAGGACGCGCAAGGCCCCACGTGGTCAGGGCTGGCGGCACCCGGACCCGCCCCGCTCCAGACCACAAGGCTTCCTGGGGCACCTCTCGCCTCCACCCCGAGGCCGCCCTTCACTGTCCTCCGGGATCCTGAAGTTTTCAAGGCCTTGAACCCCCCGCCTGAGCCCAGCGCCACTGCGGCGGGGCCTGCCCTGAACGCGGGCGCCAGGGTTCGCGGCCGTTGGCCGGGCTGGGGGTCTGGGCGGGCGGGTGGGATTGCGGCGGGATTGGGGCGCGGGCGGGCGGCCGCTAGCAGGGTGGGGGCAGGGGCGGGCCGCGAGCGGGGCCTCGGCGGGGGTGCGGGAGGCCTGAGCCCGCCCGAACACCCTCCCGCCCCCTCCCAAGGTGCCGGCCAACCACCAGGATGGCGGAAGCGCACCAGGCCGTGGCCTTCCAGTTCACTGTGACCCCAGATGGGGTTGACTTCCGGCTCAGTCGGGAGGCCCTGAAACACATCTACCTGTCCGGGATCAATTCCTGGAAGAAACGCCTGATTCGCATCAAGGTGGGCGCACGTGGCTCTCCTGGCCTCTTCCTGCCAGCAGGCGCAGATAGAGCCTTAGAGAGAGGGAGAGGCCGGGTGTCATGAGCTGCCCATGGTCCAGTGCTCCACCCCCACCTCGGCTGGCAGTTTTGCTGGGGAATAGGCTCTAGCAGCGCAGAAACCACAGGGGTGCTCAGGGTGTGGAGGGGAGATGGGTGTGAAAAGTGGCAGTGGGCGCTGAGCAGTTGGGTGCTGCAGGTGTGGGAGTGAGGAGGAGGGGAAGACCACACTGAAGGAGTAAGGACACAGCAGGGGACCAAAGGAGAGAGCCTTCCAGGCAAAAGCCGGGACCTGACGCGAGCTCACGTGCTCGCTGGCCGCTGGTAAGTGTACCTGTTTCTGCCCCACAGAACGGCATCCTTAGAGGTGTGTATCCTGGCAGCCCTACCAGCTGGCTGGTCGTCGTCATGGCAACAGTGGGTTCCTCCTACTGCAATGTGGACATCTCCAAGGGGCTGGTCTATTATATCCAGAGACACCTCCCTCAGGGGTGAGGAAGGGGGCCACAAAGGAGGTCGGGTGGGCTCCAAGGCCAGGGTTCCTGAGCTGGGCAGACACAGGACGATAGCCATTAGAGGTCATAGGCGCAGCCCTCCCCCGGGCCACCATCATGTCAGTCTCACATCCATAACCATGTGTGTTGCACCTAATCCTGGAGGTGCCCAGGGAGGTTTTCCTTTGGTGCCTCCTCCAAGGTGGTTCACAGCCGCGGAGAGCGCAGGGTCTCAATTTCCCCGAGGCTGGCTCCAGCAGACCCCTGCAGCCCTCTCCCCTTCTCCGACAGATACGGCCCCTACCACACCCCCCAGACACGGGCACTGGTCAGCATGGCCGTCTTCTCCACGGGGGTCTGGATGACGGGCATCTTCTTCTTCCGCCAAACCCTGAAACTGCTGCTCTCCTACCACGGCTGGATGTTTGAGATGCACGGCAAGACCAGCCGCTTCACCAAAGCCTGGGCTGTGAGCAGAAGCTGGTGGAGGGCTTCAGGCGTCCGGTTTGGAACCCCAGGGGCCTCACTGGGGGTCCTGAGCTGGAGGGGACAGGCAGGGGGCGCTGGTGCCTGGCGCATGGGTTTGTCCTGGTTCTGAAAACTTGGGCCCAGCTTCTCAGCATTCACTAGTTTGTCCCCACTCTCTTCCCTGCTCCCCAGCCCAACACTCTGCTCTACATCCCCAGATGTGTGTCCGTCTTCTGTCCAGCGGGCGGCCCATGCTGTACAGCTTCCAGACGTCCCTGCCCAAGCTTCCTGTGCCCAGTGTGCCAGCCACGATTCAGCGGGTGAGGGCCTAGGTCAGGCACCCTGGTGGGCAGGGCAGGCTGGGCTCAGGACTCGTCCAAACGTGAGGGACTCTCCCCTTCAAAGAGTGGGTTTGAGAGGTGGGGCTGGGGTCAGAACAGGGTTGGGACAGAGAGAGCCATTGCTGTCTGGCCCCCATGCTGACGGTAACCTCGCTGGCCAGTACCTGGAGTCTGTGCGGCCCTTGTTGGACGACAAGCAGTATCACCGCATGGAAACGCTGGCCAAGGAATTCCAGGACAAGACTGCCCCCAGACTGCAGAAGTACCTGGTACTCAAGTCGTGGTGGGCAACTAACTATGTGAGTCCCCCTCCTGGGCTTTTCCTCACCCACTTCCTGTCCTGGTGGCCACCACGCTGCTCTCACCACAACCCTGACCCCCCGCCCACTGACAGGTGAGCGACTGGTGGGAGGAGTACGTCTACCTTCGAGGCAGGACGCCCATCATGGTGAATAGCAATTACTACGTCATGGTAAGAGGCAGAGTGGCGTGCACCGTGTGGTCAGCTCCAGCCCCAGCTGCGGGCCTCGGGACAGAGGGCCCGGAGGGCAGCCCCGAGCTCTGCTGGTGGTTTCCACAGGCAAGGGGGGATTCTGGAGTGAGGCCCGAGGCAAACGGGGGTGGGGGAGGTCCTGGGAGAATAGTCAGAAAACAGTCTAGGGGCGATGGAGATACTGAGGGTCCAGGATCCAGCAGTCGCACAGTCGGGAGCCAGATGTGGCCGCTCCCAGGGCCCCTGGGGCTCCCTTCGCCATCACTTCCTCCATCCGTTTCCTTGGTGGCCTCCTGGCCGTGGGCTCTCAGCCATTCTGAAGCCATCACCGGGGAATTTCCTTAGGGTTTCCTTTGTGTCACCCTGGGATCCAGAGCTCCTTCTCTTCGCACCTGGGGGGACCACTGTCGGCCCCTCCTCTGTGTGCCTGGCCCGCCCCAACCCCAGCCGCGGACCACAGGTGCACAGTGCTCTCCCACTGTGTAGAGAGCATCCTGACTTGCAGGCTGGATCTCCTTTCTCCCGAAACCTGTCCTCCCAGAAACACACACAACACACCTGTGCCGGAGATTTTAAGCAGTTTTTCTAGTGGCGGGAACTCCTTTTTCAAAGCAAAATAAACAAAATTTGAACAAACAAGTTATAGAAAAGCAGCTGAAGTTGGAGCTGGGGCTGAGGAGGGATGTGGTCAGTTGGGCATTTCATCTTTGGCAGCCCACCTGATGGTGTGGGATGGACTGGGGACAAGGCACAAGAGCCGTCAGGCCATGGGTAGAGACCAGGTGACACCCCGCACCTGTCACAGCTGCCCTGCAGCCTCAGCTCTGTTTTGTAGGACTTTGTGCTCATCAGGAACACGGACGTGCAGGCCGCCCGCTTGGGAAACGTCGTTCACGCCATGATCACGTACCGCCGCAAACTGGACCGTGAGGACATCAAGCCTGTGAGTGGTGCTGGGTTGAGGGTTGAAGAGAGAAGGGGCCCCGTCCTAGCCATGCTGTGCCTTTCTCCCAGGTGATGGCGCTGGGCATCGTGCCGATGTGCTCCTACCAGATGGAGAGAATGTTCAACACCACTCGGATCCCCGGCAAGCAGACAGGTACGGCCACAGCACCCAGGGTGGGGCTGTCGGGACAGAGCCCCCTCGCTCCCAGCTGTGGGCCCGCCATGGCTAGGTGCCTACTACCTGGTCGTCACCAAGTGTTCTCGCTGTCTTGGGGTGTGCAACTGTCTGATAGCCAGTTTCCGACCACTACTAGACACCTGCGGTTTGCAGGCACAACGCTGGTGCTGGGACCGAGCCCTCGCTGCAGCGGCTCCGTGCAGGGCAGGCATCGCTTGAGCAAGGAGCACGGGATCAGGGAGTGCTGTTGCTTCTTCCAGAGGAGGGTGGGCTCGCCAGGGGGTGGGCGGGGACAGGAGGGAGCAGCAGCCTGTTTTGGACAGCAGGAGTTTGTGTCGTTTCCTCGAGTTCTGGTTCCCCCCCATGAACTGCCTCCCGGGACTGCGGCTGGCATAACGGAGAGGCATGGGAGCTCCCTGTGGGCGACTCCGCCCCCGGGCAGGAGGCCCAGGCGGAGGCCTGACTGAGCAGGGGCCACGTGAGCCACCCAGTGATCACAGGGCTGGAGGCCCCAGGCCAGGGCAGCGGCAGGAAGGGAGGGGCTCCCTGCCCTCCACTGTGCTGCCTCAGCCTGCACGTTGGCCGGCCTCCCTCACAGACGTGCTGCAGCACCTCGCAGAAAGCAGGCACGTGGCTGTCTACCACAAGGGCCGCTTCTTCAAGGTCTGGCTGTACCAGGGCTCCCGCCTGCTGCAGCCCCGGGAGCTGGAGCTACAGTTCCAGAGGATCCTGGATGACCCGTCCCCACCCCAGCCTGGAGAGGAGAAGCTGGCAGCCCTCACTGCGGGTGGAAGGTACCCCTGTGGGCAGGGCTGTCCCAGCTGAGGGGAGGGGCGTCCCAGGCATGGCGTCCTCTGTCCAGACGAGGACCCGTGGCAGTGAGGGGCACCAATGGCAGTGACAGGGGAGTGGCTGCCATCACCTCTCACGGAGGTGCCCAGAAGGCAGGGACCTCATCCAGGACAGCCTCAGCCCCACCTCACCCAGCTGCAGGCCCTGCCAGGCCCTGGGCGGTGCCCCCGTCTGCAGCCGAGGGGCCCGCACTCACCCCGCCCTCACCCCGCCCTCACACCCCAGAGTGGAGTGGGCACAGGCCCGCCAGACCTTCTTCAGCTCCGGCAAGAACAGGGCTGCTCTTGACGCCATTGAGCGCGCTGCTTTCTTCGTGGCCCTGGATGAGGAGTCCCACTGCTACGACCCTGGGGACGAGGCCAGCCTCAGCCTCTATGGCAAGGCCCTGCTGCACGGCAACTGCTACAACAGGTGCGGCGCCAGCCGGCTCTGGACCTGCGCCCCTCCCCACCTGGCTCCTCGCCTGCCTTCCATCATCGGCGTCTCCTGCCCCCGCAGGTGGTTCGACAAATCCTTCACTCTCATCGCCTTCAAGAACGGCCAGCTGGGCCTCAACACAGAGCACTCGTGGGCAGATGCCCCTATCATAGGGCACCTCTGGGAGGTAACAGGGCCAGGGGAGTCCTGCTGGGCAGGCGGCGGGGGACAGGACGGGGGATGAGCACGGCCTCTCAGCCTGGCCTTCTCCCTGCAGTTTGTCCTGGGCACCGACATCTTCCACCTGGGCTACACGGAGACGGGGCATTGCCTGGGCGAACCGAACCCCATGCTGCCACCTCCTCAGCGGCTGCAGTGGGACATTCCTCAGCGGGTGCGCAGGCCGGGAAGGGGCAGAGATAGACACACGAGAGTGACAAATACCTGGATGCCCGGCTGCCTCCTCCCCTCCAGCAGGCTCTGCCCACTGGGGGCGTGGCCCCAGGGTGACCAGACTGGGGGGCCAGGTGGCGGGTAGAGACGCTGCGAGGCGTGAGCCTTGTGACCACGGGGCACGTGTCCGCGTCCCCCCACCAGAGGCGTCGGGGCCCTGAGGCCTCCCAGCCCAGCCCCCAGACCCTCCCTGTGTCTCCGCAGTGCCAGGCGGCCATTGAGAGCTCCTACCGGGTGGCCAAGGCGCTGGCAGACGACGTGGAGCTGTACTGCTTCCAGTTCCTGCCCTTCGGCAAAGGCCTCATCAAGAAGTGCCGGACCAGCCCCGACGCCTTTGTGCAGATCGCTCTGCAGCTGGCACACTTCCGGGTAGGAGCCCCGCCGGGTGCTGTGGGTGCAGGGCGGCCCTGGGGCCCACCTGCCGAGTTCACCCCTCCCTGTTCCCCAGGACAAGGGCAAGTTCTGCCTGACCTACGAAGCCTCGATGACGAGGCTGTTCCGGGAAGGACGGACTGAGACTGTGCGTTCCTGCACCAGCGAGTCCACAGCCTTCGTCCGGGCCATGGTGCAGGGGTCCCACACGGTGAGCCCCCCATGGCCACGTGGTGAGGTAGCCCTCCACTCCTGCCACTTCGAGGGTCAGGGCTACTCCTCACTGCTCCACTCCTGCCCCCCAGAGAGCAGACCTCCAGAAACTCTTCCGGAAAGCCTCTGAGAAGCACCAGAGTATGTACCGCCTGGCCATGACAGGGGCTGGCATCGACAGGCACCTCTTCTGCCTTTACGTGGTCTCCAAGTACTTGGGGGTCAGCTCCCCTTTCCTGGCCGAGGTCAGTGTTGTGGGTGACTCTGTCCTCTGCCCCCATGGCCTCCTGTCTTGGGTTTTGGCCTGTTTCTGTCTGACCGGAGGGCTGGGGGAGGCTCCCCGTCCACACTCCGCCCGGGCCCGTCATCCCGGCACTGAAAGTGGATGAAAGTGGAGTTGGTGCTCCTGCGAGTGGGGCAGACTGGCAAACGTGCAACGTGGCAGGTGGTAACAGCACTCCGGAGAAAAGTGGAGAGGCCAAGGGGAACCAGGCTGGCTGCAAGCTCCTTGGAGAGGGACAGCAGTAGGGGAGGAGAGAGGAGGGGTGGAGCTGGTGGAGGAAGGAGGCGGAGGACAGGAGGCCAGAGGGTTGGCAGGTCATCCGGACTCCACGCGTGATCGAGGGTTTTGTGCAGATGCTGTGTTGGTGAGAACAGAGAGGGGCACCGGAGGCGGCGGTCAGCAGGTCCCTGCACTGCGTTCCTCCTGCACCTCGGCCAGGACAAGGCCTGGCTCGCACAGGTGCTCGGGCACCACCTCTCAGCAGGTGTGTGCTGAGCGCCTGGAGTCTGACCGCTGAGGTCTCCCTGTTGCAGGTGCTCTCAGAACCCTGGCGCCTCTCCACCAGCCAGACCGCGCAATTCCAGATCCGCATGTTTGACCCAAACAAGTACCCCAACCACCTGGCTGCTGGCGGTGGTTTTGGCCCTGTAAGTGCCCTCGAAGGGGAGCGGGTGGGTAGAACGGGACGTGGCGGGGGGTGTTTCAGTGGAAGGTGCAGGGCCTCGAGGAGGTCAGGCCGGAGGCCAGGGCACAGCCTTGGACCTGCCCTGCACAGCGCCCTACCTGCGCCAGCACCCTGCCAGCCTGCCTTTGCCCGGGGCTGGCATCTCTTCTGAAGTGGACGGCTCTCCCCCGGGACACTCACATGGGTTTATTACTCAGAGCTCCAGAGATGCCCCTGGGGTGAGGCTGCTCGAGGGGAGCCTGAGGCCCTGGGTCCCCGGAGAAATGGGGGGAGAAGGATAAAGTTGTGCGGCTCTTGCAGTTTCCTGGGTGTGGTTCTGACCTCAGGACAAATGTAGTGTCTGGGGGTGGGGCCCTTCCCGGGAATCTCATGAAGCATCAGCTTGGCTTCAGGTCGATCTTCAAGGTGTGGTTTACCTCTGCTTCCCCCCTCGTGCTGCCCTCAGGTGGCAGATGATGGCTACGGGGTCTCCTACATGATCGCAGGCGAGAACACCATCTTCTTCCATGTCTCCAGCAAGTTCTCCAGCTCAGAGACGGTGAGTCTCCTGCCCCCACTCAGACCTGAGGAGGGGGCGCCAGCTGGGCCCAGGCTGGCTAGGGAAGAGCCCTTGTCGGTGGGGACAGAAGGGCAGGGGCTCGCCTGGAGGTTGGCCTGACCTCTTGGCCCCCACAGAACGCCCAGCGCTTTGGGAACCACATCCGTCAAGCTCTGCTGGACATCGCTGATCTTTTCCAAGTTCTCAAGGCTGACAGCTGAGGGCTGGAGAAAGGCCAGCTGCCCTTTCATCCCCATGTCTGGAGGAATGGGCCACCAGGGGTGGCCATGCACAGGTGCCCAGGCTCCAAGGACAGCGCTGGCAGCAGGTGCTCCCTGGGCCGACGCTGCTCCCCGAGGCCTACCTGGTGGAAGTGGGGTTGGAGCAGGGAGGGAATTTTGATTTTTTCTTCTCTCTAGATCCTAATAAACATAAGGCTGTGTAATTCTCTCTTAGCCCTTAGGTTCCTGTGTTTTTTCTGGGAACTAGGAGATCCTCCCCCTGCTCCAGCTCAGGCCAGGGAGGTGACAAGGGTGGGACTGGGGCTCAGAGACCAGAGGCTGTGACCCGCTTTGAACTGTGTCTCTTCTGAGGTCACTGTCCACACCCACTATGTGCACTTGGAATAAATTCTTGCTTCAGAACCTTCACCTGTTCCCTAGGGTCACTTCTCTTTGTCTGCTGGGGAGTGGGGCCGCCTGCCTCCTCTGCACATGTGCATGCCTTCTGCAGCCCTCTGCATGCGAGCACAGCCCTGCGGGGCCTCGGCCTCCCCTAGTGCTGTAGCTGGACCTGAGCGTGGGGTCGGGTGATCACGCCAGTGACGGGCGCACAGGGTTAGTCTGGAGCAACATCTGCCGCTGCCCTCAGGTCAGCTTCTCTATTAAGTAACACTAAAGGCAAGCAAAAAATAATTTTCACAGAAAGTGCAAGCAGGCACTCCGTTACCAGTGCTGCATGCTTGAGCGCCTCGAGACGCTGGCACTCTGTAGGTGACAGCAGGAGCCAGGGCTCCCAGACAGGTGGTGCCTGCGGCAGTGGGGGACCGCCTGGAGGCCCGTGGCCGGCCTGGGGTTGGGAAGGAAGAGCAGGCGGGGGTGGGTGGAGTGGGTGGCCAGGGTCTCGCAGCCTGGACTCTGGCTTCTCTGAACGATGGGGTACGCTGCTAGGGTTTGAGCAGAAGTGACAATCTGTCCTAAGTTTTAAGAAGATCTCTCTGGCTAACTGGGGTGATGTTAGAAGAAAGCAGGGTGCAGTAAGGATAGGGAGGACGGAGACCTGTCAGAGGGCACTGCTCATGGCGGCGGCAGAGTGGGGAGAAGTGACGGGACTTCAACTGAGGAACTGAGAATCAGGACGCTAAGAACGTCCAAGGTAGGCAAACCAACAAACCTGACAGGGAGGCACTGAAGACCATTCACGTTTTTCACTCTGGGTAATGGGGTGATTCAATGAGGTTTTTAAGTGTTGACTTTGACTTGTCTGTAAGAAATATTCATGGATTCTTGAAAATATAAAAGCTAATGAGATCTAAGCTCCTGATACAGATTTAAAGGTAGTCAATCCCGGGAGCACATGGAAGGACCCCAGGACAGAGGGGCTTAACCTCTTTTGAGTCCCCGTGAGAGGTTTATAAAAGTGCATCTACACTCACAAAACGTTACATTCCACCTCAGCTTGCTCGGGCTTTCGAGAGCATCTTCACAAGACCTCTGCCTCTCGGGGGGCCTGCACAGCCGGCCCTGGGAAAGCGTCCATGTGGGAGGCTTCTGGGCACATCAGCGTGCCCAGCGCTGGGAGAGCAGTGAGCCGAGTTTTTATCAGCTGGCTTTTAATTAATGTTGAAATTCAGCCAAAGTTATCTGATCTGTTCTTGGCTAAAATAAGAGAAATCATCAGGCCCAACCAGGGTATAAACTTCTGGTGACAACCCACCAGACCCAGACAAGCCCCTTATGCCCCATGGGTTTGCAGATCTGCACTGGTCAAGGCTGACGGCCCTAACAGATGAGCCCTGGCGTCTCAGTAGAGGTCCAATTCCTGTCACTTGACTGAGACAGACTCCGCTCTAAACCGTTGTTCCAAGACATGCGGACAGAGCCTCTGGTTTCCTCAGCTAGTTCCCGGGTCGCCTCGGACATTGGCAGGACATTGGCATCCGGCAGGTACGTGAGGGAACAGAGAGAATCACTCACGGGAGGCTGCCGTGGGCCTGGCCTGACACTGACTTCCATCTGCATCCCACTGGTCTAGACTTACGCTGCAAGGCAGGCTGGGAAATGTAGTCTAGCCGTGTGCCCAGGATATAAAGGAAACATTTGGTGAACAGTTAACCAGTTTCAGAAGCACAAGGGCATAGACAGACCAAATTGGCATCTGTGGGCTCCCTGAGAGCCAGCCCTGCTGGGCCTGGGCTCTGCAGGGTATTTGAGAAGCTCACCTCCATCTGCCAAGCAGGGGACCTCAGGCCCCTCACATTCCAGCCCCAATGGTCTCTCAGTCTGCTCTGCCGCTCCCCGAGAACACTGAGCCCCGACCACACTCCCTAAAGTTGGTAGGCTCATCCACACCCTTGCCTTTTCTTTCACAGAGTCTTCTGCGTGGAATCCCGTGCCCATGCTCAGCCTGGCTAACTGTTCCCTGAAGCTGCCTCATTGCCCCCTAGAGTTATTCCTGATTCACGTTTTTCCGGGCAGTCCGAGCCGATGGCAGGGGCCGAGGAAGTGCGCAGGGTGACTCACCGGTGGGAGGGGACAGCATGAGAACAAGCTGGAGGGTATGTGGCCCAGGCAGCAGCCTCGACAGATAGGCGGGGACTGGCTCTGTGCCCAGAATGGTCTTTTTCTGCTCTGCAGTCAGTGGACTAAGGATGGAAACCCCTGAGAGAAAATTGAGTGGGCCCCAGATGTGTCGGGAAGGTCAGACACAAGGTGTTCAAACACGACGCTGACTTTCCAAACTGGCCGCTCTCCCCCTCGTACCCACCTCAGCCCGTGGTGCCGCCCTCCAGCCACTAACCCATTCCTACTTTCTCCCTCACGCGCCTCGTCAGAAGCCCCGTCAAGTCTACCTTCTGAATGGGTTTTACTTCTCTCCACCATGGCCACCACCTCCCCTGTCCACTCCGTCCTTGCGCATCCAAACAACTACCCGCCCTCCAGCAGCCAGGGAGGCCTCTTCACCCCGCCACTGCTCTGCTCACCACCCTTCTAAGGGGCGCATCCCCCTCTAGAAAAGACTGACCTTACAGAGGCAGACGCAGTCGCTCTGGCCCGCTCCCGACCCCAGCCGGACGTGCAGCCTCTCTTAGGGCCGAGCGCTCTGTCCCTGTCCCTGCTTGGCGATCTGCGCTTCTACGGCCTGGAGGCCGGCGGCGCCTGGCAGACCCGGGCCAGAAGCAAGGCGTCACGTCGCAGCGGCATGTGCCTGGGCCTCTGCCTGCCTCGTCTCCCTGAGCCTCGGCTTCCTCCTCTGTTAGGACTTAAGATGCAGCAAAGACAGCAATGCGTGGCACTTATGAAGACCGCAAATACTCAGGCATCCAGCTACTCATTCAGCAAGTGTTCGTGGGCACCCGCGGTGCCAAGCGCTGTCCGGGACACGGGCGACGCGGTGGTCCAGCAGGCAGCCGGGGCCCTGGGCGCAGGGCCGTGCCCGCAACGAGGCGAGACGAGGAACGCAAGCATCAGGCCTCAGCAAGGCCCCCTGAGGCTTGTTCTCATTCCTGGGCCTTGTTTAAAAACCTGAATTTATTGGGGTGACGCTGGTTAATAAAACACAGGTATCAGGTACCCAGCTCCAGAGCGCGCGCGTGTGCAGAGTATTGCGCGTTTGCGGCCCCCGGCCGGGACCCGCTCCGGCACCGCGCGGGCGGGACAGCGGCGACGGCGGCCCGAGCTTGGCCTACCCGCTGGAAGCGTCTCCGGCCCCGCCCGGCCGCAGCCCGAGCCGCCGTTTCCGCCGAAGGCCAGCCAATGCGGCCTCGAGCTCGGCGTGCGGCCCGGCGGGGCGGGGCAGCCACGTGCTCCCGGCCTCCGCGCTCCGGCGTGGCAGCCAATGAGGAGCAGAGGCCGGCGCCGGGGGCGGGCCCGGTAACGGAAAGGGGCGGGGCTTCTCTGCCGGGAGCCGCCTCAGGCCTCAGCCCTTCGAGGGCGGAGGAGCGGGCCGAGTCCGGAGCGGCGGCGACTGGGCAGAGCGGCGGCGGCGGCGCAGGAGGTGAGCGAGGGCGGCCACCCGCCTGG
This sequence comes from Mormoops blainvillei, assembly GCA_004026545.1. Lineage (NCBI taxonomy): Eukaryota > Metazoa > Chordata > Mammalia > Chiroptera > Mormoopidae > Mormoops > Mormoops blainvillei. The sequence goes on along the minus strand of PVJD01005451.1, from coordinate 9,015 downwards.
GGGCTGCGGACCCCCGGCGCGCCCCGCGCCCGAGCCCCCACCCCGCGCCCCGGCCCCCCTCCGACGCCCCGCCCCGGCCTCCTCACGGGACCCCCGGCACCGCCCCCCGCCCCCCGGCACAAGGGCGGGACTCGGTTCCCCGGCGCCGGGCCCGCCGGGCCCACGGGCGGCCGCCCCTCCCTTCCGCCCGGAGGGGCGGCGGGAGGCCTCGGGCGGCGGCCGTCGCCGTCACCGCCTCTGCCTCCGGCGCCCAGATGGCCGCCTCCGACCCCGGGCAGAGAGGCCACGACGACATGCTGCGAATGCTGTCGGACCTGAACAGGGACCTGGAGAAGGCGCTGGAGGAGATGGAGAAGATCTCAGGTAGGCGGCCCGCCCCGTCGCAGACCACCGCCCGCGGCCCTGGGGCCCCGCGCCCGGCGCTCGCCGCGGGACGTTGCCCGGCTCTGGTTTCCGGGGGCTTCGCGCGCGCGCGCCTCCTCTCTGCGCGGGGCCGAGCCGAGCAGATCCCGCCGGTCAGGGCGCCCGAGGGGCGGCGGCCCCGCGGGGCCGAGCCGAGCAGATCGCGCCGCCGCCGGGGCGGAGGGCCCAGCCTGCCCGGCCCCGCGCTCGCGCTCCCCCGAAGCGGCAGCCAGCGGCGGCCGTGGTGCCGCCGTGGTTTCCGTAACGTGTCCTTTACACAATCGTAAGACTACGTGTAAGTCTTATAATTCGCCAGCCCGAGCTTTGCTAGAGAAAATCATGCCGTAAAGCACATTTTAGGAAGGATGCCTACTCGACTCCAATGAAAAAATACTTTTAAAGGCGTTATGAGTTTGAAAATCATCTCCATTCATTCCAACACGCGCTAGAAAATTTCTACCTAGAGATGTTTGCAATATTTTTGCCGCTGTCCTTGAAAATTTTTTATCCTTTTTAAAGCTACCCTTTCAAAAAGTCCCATGATTTATTTTCTCTATAAACTATATAATTCCTTCCATCTAAATAAATATTCTTCTATTTCACAGCATTTACCGAGCATCTACTCCGTGTTATTCTAGGAATATAAAGTGGAAGAGATGCTTCTTCATTAGAGAAGTGGGTAGAAGTCAGAAACAGACATCAACATGACTAATTATAATTTAAATATATAAATTAAAATTAAAACACATTTTAATTTTATATTAAAAACCAATCTGGCAAGTGCTAATGGCGTATACCAAGTGCTGGGAAGGGGGCAGAGAAAAAAGAGGCTGACGGGGGCGGCGGGAGAGGCTTTACACAGAGCATGTGGAAGGGAGGCGAGGTGGGGCAGGCCGGCGGAGGTGCCCGGGGTGGCGAGGGGCCCTCCAGCAGCAGAGGCTCATGAGGGAAACCCTGGGGCAGTCAAGGAGCCCGACGGGCGCAGGGCTCGCAAGGTGATAGGCCGAGCAAAGAAGAGGCGGCAGGGGGAGAAGTGTCTGCAATTCCAAGCTGAGGAGTTTACCTTTCTTGTCTAAATGAGAAGGAGACATTTGAGAGCTAAATTTTGATTTATAAATGTTATTTTATCTTTCACATGTATATCTGTAACACGTCTGGAGTACACTGTCCTTTTTCATTGATTTTTGGTATTATTCCATCATGTGCTAAGCTCCCGTGTATCCTTAGGTTTATCTCTGAGCTCACTGCTTCCTTCTGTTGATCTGTCTGTCTGTACCACACTTTTCAAAACAGGGATTTGTAAGTTGTCTTGATACCTAATAGGGCATATTGACTTAGTTATTAGGCCTTTATTCTTTCCTATACATTTTTAAAATTTACAAATACTGATAGTTTTCTCTCTTACCTTCCAATCCTTACACGATTTATTTCTTTTTTTCTATTCCATTTACTAGCATCTCCAATACCAGTAACATTATTAGCAGTATCCTTGTTTGATACCAGTCTTATAGGGAATGTACCCACAGTTTCTCTGTTATGTATAATCTTTGCTGTAAATTTTTGATACATTGCCTTTAGTAAGAAAAAGATGTCTCCTTCTATTCCTAATTTGTTAGAGTTTCATTGTTTAAAATCAAAAAGAGGTATTAAACTTTTAAGGTTTTATTTATTTATTTTTAGACAGAGGGGAAAGGAGGGAGAAAGAGAGAGAGAGAAACATCAGGGTGTGGCTGCCTCTCATGGACCCCCTACTGGGGACCTGGCCCACAACCCAGGCGTGTGCCCTGACTGGGAATTGAACCGGTGACCCTTTGGTTTTCAGGCTGGCGCTCAATCCACTGAGCCGCACCAGCCTGGGCAAAATTTTTAACCACCTCTTTTGTGTTGAGATATTCTTATGATTTCCCTCTTTTTATTAATGTGGCTAATTATAGTGATTGGTTTTCTGATATTCAGCCATCCTTGAATTTCTTTTACAAACTCTGCTTAATCATAACATATTATCCTAACACAGTGTTAGATTTGATTAGCTCATATTATATTTAGGATTTCACATCTATATTCATGGGAGATCTATAATTTTTCTCATATTGTCTTTGGTTTTAGAATAAACCAGCTTAGAGAAAATTATATCTTTATTTTTGTTTATCACCATTCTCAAATGTTCTACAATATATATGAAATACTCCTGTGAAATGCTTTTCTTTAAAAGTTATACCGGTCTGTATAGTGAGACCATCAGTCTCCCCTCCTTTCCTAATTTCTGGAATCACTTGTGTTAGACAAGCATTAACTGTTTTTCAAAATTTGGTGAGAACTCATCTGTAAGACAACCTGGGACCTGAGGTTTGGGGACGTAGAACTTCATCGTTTACATTTTTAAATGTTGCTTGGTCTGTTTTGCCAATGATGTGAATTAACCTGTGGCCTGTGGCCTCCAGGCTCGTCATCACCCCCTGTCCCCTGGTTAGCTGACTCTCCTGTCTCATTCACTGTGCTCCTTCATCCACTTCTACTTTCCAGGCTCTGGAGGCAAATCCACTTACTGCATCACTGGTTGGTTCTCCCCTCTCCTAAACAGATTTTTATCCTTATCCTTTACTAAATTTTGCGTCTAGGTGCTGTCCCTTGATGGTCACTGTCACCAATTCAAATGCCAATTCGGGGTGCAGCGAAAAAGGAAACTTTATTTAGTGCAAACAGCTCCACAGTAATACAGGATAGCTGTGAAAACAGCACTGCTGTGAGCAGCAGCTCAGGCTACAGCACCGCCGTGGAAGTGTGTGAAAACAGAACTGGCACTGCTGGCTCCGGAGTCATCTCTGTGTATCAGCTCCAGCCGGCGCCAGGAAAAGCTCACCACCTCTTTTCACTGTGCTGGCTGGAAGCCAGAGGGGAGCTGGCTTTATGGATAGAGGTCTTCACCCCTGGTCCCGATGGGTCAGAATATAGCTGCTCCAGTTGGGTACAGCTGTGCCGCTCCCATTGGGTGGGGACAGCCTCAGCCCTATTGGTTGAAACAGGACCCCAGGGACTCCTCTACAAGAGCTATTGAGCCAGCAGGGCCCAGTGCTGGTGGGCAGCTCAGTGTGGACACGAAGGGAGAGGCCTCTGGGCCGAAGTGACTGCTAGGTTAGGGTTTGGGGTTTTTTTTACTTTGTAAAGACCAGGTAGCCGCCAGGAACTCTTCTTAGTCCTCAGGGTTCACTGTGCATGTCTTTCTTAATTTCTGTGTGAGGACCTTGGTCCCACCCCCAGCACGTTGTCAGAGTGTACAAGGCAAGCCCTGAGTAGCCTCTCAGAACATCTGCTATTCAGGCCCCTCCACAGGTTATGACCTTGGCTTTGCCACTGTGCAGGCCTTACCACCAGTTCACGGAGGGGGCCTGTCTTCACCACCTGGTCCATATCAGCCTCCTCCCACCCCAGCTCCCTGTCAACAACATACTGTTTACTCCCCTCACAGCACCTTTCACCGTTTGGAAGTGTCTCTCACGTTTATGTCTCCTCCCACTGCAACTGGCATAGACACCCCATGAGAGTAGGGGAGTGTCTGCCCGGTACACTGCTGTGTCACTGGGGCTGTCTTGGCAATGTGCGACACAAAGGAGGTGCTCCACAAGCACTGAACGAGCGAAAAACTCAAGAGGTGTATGTAGCTGGAGGATGTCCTGGTGATTATGAGTCCTTCCTATCCTGTGTGTTCTGAATATTTTTCTTTGGATGAGGCCCAAGAGGGCTATGCACTTGCTGCAGTGTTTTGGTGTCTCATTGAATTGCCTTTTCTGAACGGAGCCTGGGTGCTCTGCCCCCAGCGACAGCAACTGTAGGCACAAAAGCAGCCCCTTGTGTCCAAGGCGAGGACGCGTAATCCCCGTGATCAAGGGCATTTTCAGCTGCGTTGCACTTCTCATGACGCACACCTAATAGGACGGCTTTTCTGTCTTACACTTTTATCCTGAGAAAATGGATTTCTTTTTATTTTATGGTCACTGAGTCTTGTAAGTGAGCATGTTTTCTTTTCTGCTTTGACCTTAGGAAACTCAGAGCCGGAATTCCTACTGCTGTGTAGGACTGTATGGGACTCATTTCTGAGAGCTGTTTTTTCCTCTGCATTGCAATTTCTTACCTACCTCAACTCTTGGCCCTAAACACCTCCATTACTTACTTTGTAGTAAGAGTTTATTCTTACTTGAGCACCTAATATGTGCCAGGCAGTTTACTATCAATCATTTAATCGTCACGGGGAGGAGCCAAGGTTGGGGTGCTGTCGGTCATTTACAGGCGGAAGGCTGAGAGGAGCAAGTTCGAGTCACTGTTGTAGGTCACACAGCTGGCAAGTGCAGAGCTGGAGGAAGAGTCTGACTCCACCTGAGCTCCAGCTGCTCTGTAAGGTGACATACATGCTTCCCAAAGTCGAAGGTCCCTGGCCTTGCTGTGTAGTCACATCCCCTCTATCTGTTGAGATACTGCACATGGCTTGTCTAAAAACTTCTCCCTGTCATGCAGAAGGGCTAGGACCCTTATATTTTGTAGTTCTAGAAGGTAGAGCCACACCAGTGGGTTGAGGGCTGCAGAGAGAAGTGTGTGGACGTGGACTTGGAGTTTCAGGGCAAGCAGCACATGTTCACCTATAGGCCCAGGGGATGCTGCCCCCCAGTTGCCCTCAAAAGGAAAGGACCAGAAAGTTGGTAGTGCAGTGGAGAGCAGCACAGGGCACCTAACGTGGATTCAGCAAACCTTCCCAAGGGGCGGCTTTGGGCTGGACTTAGTAAAAGCACAGAGGTGCCTCGGCGAAGGTGGACAGGCCTCCCGGGCCACATGAGGTCACATGAGGTTTGGGGCCTTGCAGGAGTGGGAGTGGTCAGCCCTACCTGAGCCTACAGGTGAGCTTGGTGGGTGTTATCACTCCTTGAGGGTCACCCGCTCCCACTAGCTGTGAGCTGTGGATAGGTAGGCACCTGTGTTTGCTCTCACTTTTCCTAGCATTTCCTAGCAGACTGGCCTCCAGCCTTGTAGTGTCATGGGCTGATATCCAGAAGGTAAGGCTTGTGTGAGATCAGGGAAGCTTCATTACCATTCCGTGTGGGGAGGAGTTTTAATAGGGGGTTTTGTGAGCCCTGTGACAAGTAGCTGACCGGCTTTCTCTCCATAGAATAATTGGGTGACTCGGCTGGGCCTGGCCCCAGGGTGCTTCAGAGCAGCAGCCCCACCCTTTGGCCTAACCAGGGCCTGTCTGGTCATTGCAGTGCAGGCAACTTGGATGGCCTACGACATGGTGGTGGTGCGCACCAACCCCACGCTGGCAGAGGCCATGCGCCGGCTGGAGGACGCCTTCCTCAACTGCAAGGAAGAGATGGAGAAGAACTGGCAAGAGCTGCTCTGTGAGACCAAGCGCACACAGTAGGCCCCCACCCCACGACCGGCCGCCGGGGGCTGTCTGCTGTGTGCGGAGCCACTGGGGGATGGAGCCTTCTCTGCCCGGCGTAGAAACAGCGACCTGAATTCACCGCTGCGTGTGCAGCACTTGTTTCTCTATAAACTTATTTTCAAGCACAACCTGATAACTTCTGTCTGTCCCTCCCCCCACAAGAACAAAACACGGGAAGCGTGAGATGCAGATGGTGCCAGTGAATTAAGCGTATTTAGTGCCAAGCACAGAATGAAGAGCAGAAAGGGCAGCCAGGAAAAACCAGGCCCGAGGGTGGGACAGGCAGCCGAATTCGGGTTTATTTACCTTCCCGTGGAGGGTTCCAAAGTGGGTAAAGGGGAACATTATTGTTACGTATCTTGGGCTGCGCCAGGTGCGCATATATGTGATCTGTGTTCTCACAGTTCTCACGAGTGGCATGTCCCTTACCCCCACATCACAGGTGAGAACACAAAGTGAGGCGTTTCACCCAAGTCCACACAGCCAATGAAGGGCAGAGCTAGGGTGCGGCCCAGGTCCCATTTAAGAAGGGGGTTGGTGGGACAGGGTGTGGGAAGTGGAGGGACTGAGCAAGCGGAAGAGGCCCCACTGGGCTGCAGAGGGGCATGAGACCCAGTGGTCTAGGCTAGGCCTGGGCTGGGGCTGTGGCCAGGGGCTGCAGGTAGCAGAGCAGGGTCACAGACCAGGGTTCTGGGCCCTTGAGGACCCACCAGGGGAAGGAGAGCTAAGAGTTGTCTCTGGGGACGGCTACACCAGGCTCTCCAAGGCCTCGGGACTGGCAGAAAGTTCCAGATGCGAGGATGTTTTCTCAGTGGCTTCTTTGCTCCTGTTCCCTCTTCCCAGCCCCTCATGGGCCCCTTGCCTGGCTTCGAGCTCTAGGGAAGCCACCTCCTTCCTGGGCTCAGCAGCTGCCGACTCCTCAGCCGTCCGAGTCGAGGTCCTTGGGGACGCAGGCAGTGTGGTTGTTGCTGTGGCAGGGCAACCCGGCCGTGGGAACCCGCTGTCTCAAGGAGGGCTCGTGTGAGCGAGCTGAGGCATTGGGCCCAGGACTCCCTCATGCAGGCAGGAGGACACGGGTGTGGCAGGGACACCCAGCAACCAGCTCACAGGTGCAGGCAGCCTGGCCCTCTCACGGGAGGGGCGGGGGGAGGGAAAACATGAGGCTTGTCGTAACAGAAAAGAAGAGCGGTCCCGGAAAGAAGAGCAACCACCTCCCTGCGCCCCACCTGGCCCCAGAGCCCCGCCAGGGTCCGCCTGGTGCCGAGCAGCTCAGAGGGCGGTCTGCATCGGGTCCGCCGGGGGCAGAGTCAGGATGAATGGGCAGAGGATCCCTTTACTCCCCAGAGGGAAGGGCTGCAGCTCCTTGGCCTGGAACTGGGCAGTCCCCTCAGAGACCGTGAAGGTGGCGGTGACCTGGTGGTTGAGACAGTAGATGGTGTTGCCCAGCACTGTGCAGCGTAGCGGGACAGGGTCCGGCAGAGGCAGGGGGGCAGCCCGGCTCCAGGAGCCTGTCACCGTGTTGTAGCGCATCACGGCAGCACCCACGCCACGCAGCAGGTCAAAGCGGTAGAGGAAGCCCCCCAGCGCCACCATATCGCTGGAACGCCTGTGGCTGGCACTGTAGGGGCACTCGTCCCATGCATCCTTCACAGGGCTGTACCTGAGCAAGCGGTAGAAGAGGTGGCCCCCAGTGACATAGATGTCGCCACGGCAGGCCACAGCCTCGTGTGCCACAGGGAAGGTGCCTGCAGGGAGGGGCGCACGTGAGGTCCAGGTGTCTGTGCGGGGGTCGTAGCGCTCCATGCTGTAGAGGCACTCGCCCCCGATGGCGTAGAGCATCCCGTCCAGGGCCACCAGCTTGAGCTGGGCCCGGGCCTGCTGCATGGGCCGCACCTGGCTCCAGATGTTGGTCAATGGGTTGTAGCAGAAGACCTCATTGGAGCAGACAGCCTTGGCGCCAGAGCCACGGATGCCGCCCGCCAAGAACAGATAGTTGTGCATGGTGCAGAGGCCGCAGCCCCGCAGCGGGACCTCCTCTGGCACCTGGGTCAGGAGCCGCCAGGTGTTCTCCTGGGGGTTGAACGTGTGCAGGTGCGATGGAGGAGGCAGGGGCGCGGGACCTGTGGCGGGAGCCTCCTCCATGTGAGAGCCCCTCGTGAGCCCTGAGCGGCTCACCTGGTAGAGACTGGGTAGCACGAGGACCCCCAGCACGGTCTGGCCCCTGCCCGTCCGGAGGCTCAGGATGCGCTCTCGGTCGGCCCCACTCAGCTGCCTGTAGAGGTTCGGGTCCCCCAGCACATGCAGCAGATTGTCACTCATCAGGGCATAGGTCTCCTGGGCCATGCGGGCCTTCCCGTGCTGCTGGGCAAAGGCCAGTACATCCAGGCAGCTGCCCAGGTCCAGCCGCCGCTGCAGAGCTGCTGCCAAGGCTGGTGGTTCCCGGGCCAGGGAGCCGGGCTTCCTGGACCCCTCCACCACCCCCCAGCTCCCTGGCCTCTGCAGAAACACCATGAGTTTGCGGGCCTCTTTCTGTTCCTCTGTGAGGACACCCCTGCTGCTTACAGGGCTGGGCCTCTCCCCTGGCGCCTCTCCTGGGGCTGCCTGGCTGACCTTCTGCCCAGAGCTCTCTGCCATTTCTATTTCGCACATGCTGCGTTTCCGTGGCCTGGGGACAGGCTGTGGGTCTCCCCTGGCAGGCCCAGGCTTCATCTTCTCAGGCAGCCGAGAGGGGGCGCTGGGCACTGCAGCCTCATTTGTCTCAGAGCTTCTCTGCTGTGGCTGACATCCAGCCTCATCCAGGCCACCTGTGCCTGCCCCTGTGACCATCTCAGCTGGGGATCCCTGCCCGTCCTTGAGACCTGCAGTGGCCCTTTCAGAGGGAGAACGAGACTCTCTATTCCCTGAGGCTGTGGAAGTGCTGGACTCTCTAGAGCTCTCCAGAGCTGCCGATAGGGCTGTCCCTTGACGCTTCTCTTGCCTGGGGAAGGGGTGACTCCTAAGAACCATTGAAATAAGGTTTCCCCAGCTAGTTGAGATCTGCCCCTCCTGGTTGCCCTTGCAGACAGCCACACTAGGCTCCTGACATTCAGACGTTGACTTACTAGCCATGGCAGGGCTTGCAGCTGGGGCTGGGGCTACAGCTGGAGGAGAGGCTGCAGCTTGGGCAGGGGCTGGGGATGCGG
>PVJD01005450.1:0-115604 GCA_004026545.1 Mormoops blainvillei | reverse complement strand
CCCGATACACCCCCTTGCAGAAGAGCAGCTGCACATTCCTGCTGGAGCACACTCCTTTCATGTCCACAACAGACAAACTGTGGGGACAGACTCACCGGGGAATATGCCCCCTGGGAGCACCCAGACGCTGCCTGCTTATGTGAAAGCAAATGAGGCCAGCCGACCTGGGAAAGGATGTTCAGTAGCCATTCAGCAAGAGCAAGGCCACTGAACAGTAGGACCAAGCAGCGGTTGGTGTAGGCAAGCCCCAACAGGACACAATGGATCCAGCGTCCTTGGCACAAAGCACGCACCATCCACCTGCATCTTACTGCACATGTCTGCACCTGATGGGTGACCCAGAGGGTGCCAGTTCTCTTATTGAAAAGATGAGAGCAGTAGCCTCCACCATATGCAGGAGATTAGATGAGTCACTTGCTAGACAAGTCCGTTCTGCACATGGATGAATCAGGCCCTGTCCCTGCCATCATTTATAAATTTAAAGTTTGCTTTCATAGCAACATAACTGAGATTGTATATTCACTGCAAATTACATGTCACGTAGATCACCACTGGAAGGCAAGAAGCAGAGCCCCCGCAGGAAGCTGGCAGCTGGCTGGTGCTCACCAGAGCTCCAGTTTCTGCATCTTTTCAGATCTTGATGTGCTGAGAACCTTAATGACCACAGAGGCTACGTTGCTGTAGGGAGAGGAGTAAGCCCAGCCCAGTGCCTGACTCACACAGGCAGCAATATTTCTTGAAGGCATCAAGACTTGCTGTAACCTCCAGTTTCTAATTTGAAAAAGAAATCCCTCACATGCTCATTGATTCAAAGAAGAAATATTAGCCTGCCAAGGACAGAGAGCTCTCTAGTGATTCTAGAGAGTTTCTCACCACACGTACACCCCTCGTTTGCACCTTTTGCTCTCCCTACCCTTTCCTTCCCTTGCGAACACCAAATCAAGGACACCAAAATTTGTCACAAAACTTAAAACCACAGCACAGGCTTCGGGCTCCCAGGCTCCCATCTCCTCACTCTCCGGGTGATGGCCGCTGGCACTGACCCCACACACGGGTGCAGAATAACACTCACCTCACTGTTCATTTAAAAAGGAAAAGGAAGATTCAGGACTTACTGCAAAGCTATAGTAATAAAAAGAGAGTGGCACTGACATAAGGACAGACATGGAGATCAATGGAATAGAGCTGAAAGTCCACAAAGAAATTCTCACATTTATGGTCAACTGATTTTTCAAGAAGGGTGCCATGACCATTTAAGGGGGGCAGGAACAGACTTTACAACAAATAGCGCTGGGACTACTGGGCATAAACATGTAACACCTCACAAAATGTACAAAGATGAACTCAAATGGATCATCAACTTAAATGTTAAAGTAAAAACCATAAAACTCTTATAACACAGAAGTAAACCTTTGTTACTCTGAATTAGGGAGTGGCTTCTTAGGTATGACACCAAAAGCACAAGTAATGTTTTTAAAAAGCAGATAAATTGGGCTTCATTAAAATTAAAACTTTTATGCACTAAAAGACATTATCAAGAAAGTGAAAAATCAACCCAAGGATGGGGGAATATATTCATAAATTAAATGTCAGATAAGGGTATCTAAAATACCCTTGTCTCTAAAATATATAAAGAACTCTTACAACTCAATGATAAAAACAAATAACTGAATTTTAAAATGGACAAAAAAGTTTTAAATAGACATTTCTCCAAAGAAGATAAACAAATGGCCAAAAAGCACATGAAAAGGTGCTCCATGTCAATAGTCTTTAGGGAAACTGAAATCAGAAACACAGTGAGATACCACTCCACAGCCAACAGGATGGCTGTCACAAAGAAGACAGACAATAACAAGTGCTTGCAAAGATGTGAAGAAATTGGAACTCTCAGGCATTGCTGTCGGGATGTTAAATGGTGCAGCCACCTTGGAGAACAGTCTGTCAGTTCCTCAAAAGCTTAAACATAAAGTCATAAAACCAAGCAATTCTAATTCCAGGTCTATACCAAGAGAATTGAAAACACACATCTGCACAAAACGTGCTCATAATAATTCACAACAGCATGTTTTATAGTAGCCAAGAAGTGGAAACAACTCATACATCCATCAGCTGACAAACAGATCACACGATGGGGTATATCCATACAATGGAATATTATTTAACAATAAAAAGGAATGGAGCACTGATTCATAATATAACACGAATGAAAACATTCTGCTACATAAAAAAGCCAGTCACTGAGGACCACATACACATTATATGGCTCCATTTATATGAAATGTCCAGAATAAACAAATCCATAGAAATAGAAAGTAGATTAGTGGATCCCAGGTGTGGAGGAGAGGGGATAATGGGCAGTGACCTCTCATGGATGCAGGGTTTCTTCTTGGGTGATGAAAACATTCTGGCATTAGATGGTGGCGATGGTTGTAAGGTAGTAAGATGCTCTGAGCCTGGTAGATGTTCAACTTGTAACAATATTAATATGTTTATTGAACACTTAACCAAAAAAGAAAAAAGAAAAGCAACCACTTGCCCAACAGTGGGTCTATTGACCATTACGCCATCTACACATAAAGGATGGGTTTGAACTTTTAACAGTGTGACTGCTTAACAATAAAGTTGGTATTGTACATGCCACGGAAGGCTGAGGAAGCCCAAGCAGGGTACCGCCCACTAAAACAAACAGAACTGGCTTTTTGCGGGGGAAGCTAATGGACTGGAGAAGCTCAGGACACTCCAGCTCATGGATGCAACAAGGGTCTTAGTACTGGAGCATCCTGACACTCCAGACTCTTTGGGGACACCTGGGCTCATCAAAGATAGGACAAATTGTTTCATCTTATGAGGACAGGTTCCAACCTATCCATGTTCAGTCGGCAGAAGCCAACAAAGGCTCCCAGTCCCTAAAATCGCCAATACCTGCTGTACTAGCTGGGGATCTGGAAGAGGGAGAACCAGATGGCAAACCCGGGCGTTTGTTTCCAGGGTAAGCTGGTCACACAGCCCAGGCCTGCAGGGGTGACTTCAGGAAGCACAGTTCTGTACTGTGGGGGCAGGGAGGGGGAGGAGCTTAAACGAACATCAAGGCAGCTCATAGCTCCAGCCCAGGCACTTAGGAAATACATTGCAGTTCCATAGGTTTTGGTAAATACAACAGTAAGAATTATTATAGAAATGCAGACGAGGGAAGCCCACTGTCTCTGCCAAAAAGCCACAGCACATTTTTTTTTTTTTGGTCCTTCCTACTTCAGAACAAAGCATCATGAAGAAGAAAATACAGTCCCCGGGCTCCTATATGCAAAAAAAAAAAAAAAAAAAGACTTCTGGAAATGAAAGAGTATGTATATGTGTGCATTGTGGCGGGGGAGGGGCAGTGGGAACAGTGATTAGAACAAGTAAAAATGGGAAAAGTGCTGGTACCAGACAGAGTTATATCAAGAACGACTTCCTAGAACAGGGAACTCAAAGATGGAAAACCTAACACATATTTTCACATTGAAGTAACATTACAAATGGTGTTTTATATCCTACAGTATTATTAGAACTAAAATCCACCTACACAAAAAATTAATATGGCTTGGGGATGTATTTCACAACAACCACTAATCAACCAGCTGGTTGCTCAACACCGTGGAAGGCAGTTTGGTAGCGCGCAGCAAATGCCTTACAAAGTGCATGTCCTCTTGACCCAATTAATCGCCTTCTGAAAATTTAATCCTTAACGTTCCAGGATTCATGGTACATTCGTACAACGACATACAAGGCAGCCATTTAAAAAATGAGGTAAAGGTATATGTGATTAACCTGGAAATAAGTCCACAATATAATTAGTTTAAGAAAGTGTTATAAAATGATATATGATACTATACCATTTCTTTCCTAAACACTGAGTAACACACAAAGAAAATAGACCTAGAGGGTTACAGACTTCCTCATTCCTATTTCAGGAAGATGGAATCACTGGCTTTCCCTTCTTACCTTATGTATTTCTGTATTGTCAGAATTTTTTTTTTAAGAAGTGTATATAACTTTTCTATTTAGAAAAAAATGAAAGTAGTTCTCTCTTTACTCATGTGATTAATGAAGTCCCTAACATACATGCAGATACACATATGTAAAATAAGCCTCTATGACACATCATTTTATAAGCTGTATAGGGTGGCTGTGTCATAATTTGTTTAAGCTAATCTCTATTATTAATTTAGGTCGTTTCCAATTATTTGTGACCATAAGCAAAACTTAGATGGAAATCCTGGTGGCTAAATACTTTCACATTATTTTAAATTATGTACTTAGAATAAATTCCTAGAAGTAGAATTTCACGCTCGAGATGTGAGCACAATTAAACACCTTTGACCCACGTTGCAAAATCATCGCATAAAAAGTCAGTGCCAATTTATTTCCCCAACTGTAATGTGGTAGCCTTGTCTCTTCACCCAAGCCTGAATATTTCAATCTTTACCAACGTGGTAAGCAAAATGACACGTCATTATTTTCATTTGGATTTCCTTAATTACTAAGGAAAATAACTGCGTTCACATTCACTTATTGGCTATTTGTTATTGTGTAACCTGCTTGTTGATATCTCTTGCCCATGTTTCTACTAGAATCTTTTTCTTCGTGGTTTGTAAGAGTTCTTTATATTAGTCCTTTACCATTAGGGCTAATATAAGTCATTTGCCTTTTAGATTTGCTTAAGGTGTTTTTTATGTTCAAAATTTTTTAATTTGTATATATTTTCTCAACAATAGAATACACTCAGGATTCTAAATTACTGACTTGTAAATGGGCATTTGAAATATAACTAGTTGTACACATATGATCTCATATACTGGCTACTTTATCATATGTTTTCATATCTTTTCTGCATGGAAGCTCCTTGACATTTCTCAAATCCTTCATAGCAACCAGCACTTAGCCCAGAACATAGGAGAGCTCCAAATTGTCTGAGATGAAAAAATAGTGCGTCTGGGATTTGCTTTGAAGCAATCCAGTTTGGGGTGGAAGATGAAAATGGAATAAGATGAAACAGAATCAGCCTCACGTCCATCACTGTTGAAGCTGGGTGGTGGGAACATGGAATTCATTATGCTATTATTTCTACTCTTTGGTATATTTGAAAACTTCCATAATCAATTGGATGTCTTTTTTAATGTCTGCTTGACTGGTTGGTCCACAGCACCAGAGAAGGGAACTTCTGGAATAACAATTGTGATGAAAATGAATTCTATTCACACCAAGGACCCTTCTGCAGCATAAAAAAGTTAAGAGCACAGGCCTCGAAACAAGGCAGGCTGCGTGCAAATCCTTCCTAGCTTAGTGACCTTAAACCAGTTATTCGACCCCTCTGAAACTCAGATTTCCATTATAAATAGGGTATTAAGAACTACCAGAAAACATCCTACTGGAGATTAATGGGTGTAAAACTCAATGCTTAGCACCGAGTCGCCGTCATTAGTATTCAGTGATACACAAGCTTGACAATCTCCAGCCAACATTTCCTGGAGGTCGTGATCCAATACCTTTCCACTGCAGCTGCGATTCCTGCATCAGCTTGGGCATCGCACAACTGCTTACAGAGAACTCGGCAGAACAGATGACAGGAGTCACGTTCCTGATTACCCAGAAGAGAAACCAGATAAGACCACAGCAGAGAACAAAGACCATAGTCCCCTATGTTACTCAACAGGTCGCCAAAGGGCATTAGCTCTGCATTCCAATGATGCAATCCAGGACAAGGGGGATGAAGTCCTAACAACAGTGGGCCATTCGCAACTTCTTCGGACTAAACTCTGGCGTCACCTAGGGAGCTTGAAATAATACAATGTCTGGGTCCCAATCCCAGATTTTGATTCAATGGTCTGGGATGTGGACTAGGTAGGTATCAAGGTTTTTAAAAATCAAACATATCTAATGTGTACCAACCACTCTGCTGAGTTGGGGTGGAGGGGTTTTGAGGGAAGATGACAAGGGAAAACAAAGCAGAAAACAGAGACGGTTATGTCCCACATGAACCGCATTAAAGCCAACCCAGTCATGTGATCCCAGGCTGTGTGCCACATGCCAGACAACTTGGTCTCATTCGGGTCCCTTCACTGCCTCCAAAAGCTTCAAGTGTGGGTTGATGTAATAATTCACAGGGCTAACATATGTTATTAACACCAAGGCACATACATATCAATATTACAAAGAATATTAAAGCAACGCAGCTGATCTCTGGGTTTTGGTCCTAAAAAACAAAAGAGTCCAGCTAAGTGACAGTGGAGGTTGGGAGAGGGAGAAAAGCGTTTTGTCCCATAGCCTTTCGGCAGCCCATCAGTGCAACTGAAGCCCACTCGAAGAGACAACCCCATTTTGTGAAGTTATTGCAGTGTCTTTGATCACGGGGAAAAGCACATCCATTTCAATCACTGTAACGGGGACCGGCCGGCTGTCTGGCTGCCTGGCAGCCCACTGGGCTGACCCGCCTTGAGCCTGCAGACACATGGCAGTGCTTAGCATGTCAAACAAATGAGGGGGTTCCTGACTGTCTATCCAACCTTTGCTGAACTTCAGGGGCCCTCTCACTTAGCAATTCTGCCCTGACTAATCTGGAAGTTCCTCTCCCCAGCAAACACCACCTGGTCTGGCCCGACCTCGCCAAAACAAAAGCTGGCCAGCAGCTGTCTGCCACGAGGCAGCAAACACTTCAGAACCAGGAGGGCAGGGGTCAACCGTTCTCATAAGCAACACAGTCGGGATTACACAAGCCTAGGGAAAGGGGAAAAAAAGATTTTGCCTCCTCCCTATGACCTTTACCCCATCTCAGCCCCAAACTCAGCTGAGAGAGGTCTGGTTTTCTCCCCCATACATGAACTCTCAAATCCATATACAAAGATCACCTGCATTCTTTTTACTAGAACAAATAATAATAAAAACTGATAAGGGAGCTCATCGATTTTCAAATTTGGGGAGGCCCAACAAAAGATTTTATTTTCCTTAAGTGGCATCATCCATAAAATCTGGGGAAGATGTGAGAGACAGGACCAGAAAAGAGATGGGGATAATGATGATGATAACGACAGATATTTATATAGCGGTGTACGTGCTCCAGGTGTACCACAGGTGTTAACTCATTTAATCCTCATCAGAACCTTATGAGGTAAGCTATAGTAATACTCATTAATGATAGTAATAATAATGGTAGCATAAGACATATACTATAATAATAATTATGATGATGTATCACAACCGAGGTAATCTCCATTTTTCACATAAGGACACCATGACCCAGAGGAGTTCAGTGACTTGCCCGAGGGGTTGGGGCTGGCAGTCACACTCAGGCGGTCTGGCCCTGGGATCGGCGCGCTAACCACGGCACCAGACTGCCTTCTGCCAGTCCACACTTCGAAGTCTCCTTTAAAGCTACCAGTTCAGGGAACAGCAGAGTACAGAGGCCCCTGAAGCTAGAGGGAGCTGAGTCTGCAAACCAGCCTGCCACCCTGCGTCACCCTGCTGCAGTTGTACCCTCTGTAAGTGGGGATAGTGATGCCTACCTCACAGGCCCCGGGTGAGGCTTAAGTGAGAACGTGAATTAAAGCACCTCTCACAGGATTGCAGCCACGGTCAGTTTAATGTAGTGGCCCTCAGCCCTGGATGAACGTTTGAATCAGCGGGGACCTTATAAAAATATGAAGCCCAATCGCTTCCCCACCACCCCTCCACATTTCCACCCAAGAGGGTGGGTCAGTCTGAGCTCAGCAATCTCCCGGGGCCCAGCCTGGAGAGGAAACCGGAAACCCATGGGACCAAAGGCCAGCCCCACACCCTCTGCCCCATTGATTCAGAATTACAGAGAGGCTTGGAAGCCTCTGAAGCCTCTGGTCCCATCCCACTCCGCTCTCCTCCACAGACAGAGTCGGGGTCTGGACCATGCTCAGCCACGCGGCCAGCTCAACCTTGTCCAGTGACCTTCCCCACTTTCATCCAACAATGCCTTCATCCCGCCACCTCCCGCCCCCCAGGCTGTGTCCCACCTCCAGCCTAAAAGTTTCTGAAGGAGCACCTATTTTCCCTGGTGTCCCATGCTCCCCGTGTTTTAGAAATAGTCTGTGCCAACACCAACATAGCCAGTGTTACCTTTACACAAAGCTCTAACCAGGGCAGGCGGAAAGGTGGGACTTCCTGAAAAGAAATTTTTAAATCTGTGTGCATGCATATACATGCGTGTGCATGCATGTCTGTGCACACACAGACACTATACACCACACACATCCCACACACACACGTACTCCAAGAACCACTGCTCACTTTGTACTCAAAGGGATCCCTGCTTCATTTGAGGACTTGGGGGTAGGCAGAAGGGGTGCACAGAGGGGTAGCAATAAACAGCTTAGGGAATACCAGGGTTGCCCATGGAAACTGGCAAGGATGAGAAAAAGTAATCAGGCTCCATTTGACAGAAGAGAAAAATGGAGAGGGCCAGCAGGGAGGCCGGGGACCAGGCCACGCCAGTCTCCTGGCTCAGACTTGCATGCGCCTTTGCAGGCCCCACTGCCAGCTGGCAAGGGGAAGCGCGGAGGGTCCAGGAGGGGGGCGTAGGCACCAGAAGGTAGCATAGAGGGTGTCAAAGAGCCCTCAGCTATTTCCCAGAAAGCCGAGGCTTGAAGCGGCCCTCCCGCACTCAACACCCCCACCAACCCCTCGGCCTCGGTCCAGGAAAAGGGTCTGGGAGGCAGGGCCAGGGCCTCACCTGGGTAAAGGAGCCATCCTCGCTGCACTCTGGGACAAACACCGCCTCCTGGGGCTTCTTGGCTTGCTCTAGGGCCTGAGCCCGCTCCAGGCGACACTTGCTCTGGCCGGCATCTAAGAGAGGAGAGGAGTGAGCATATTTTGTACTTCACTTGGATTCCACACCAGAGCCACAGAACAAAATGGCTGCCCAATTCTAAGAATGCTGAGAAAACCCCGCGCCCATGGCCCGTGGGCGAGCCCACGCAGCCGGGGTTCTCTGGAGACACAGGGGCAGTGGGTAGTGAGTGCCCCCAGCCCCATCTTCCTCTTCAATGTTACTCCTAGGAGAGTGGGGGGTTGAATTTATACCACGTTCTACTCATTTCTTCTCCCAAACACCCCCATCCCACTCAGGAAAAATTGTTCCATTACTATTATTTTTCACAGAGTTTATTAAAAACATGCAGGCACAAGGGGCCTCGAAGGTATTTTATAGCTCAAGAATGGCAAGCACTTTCTTCGGAAAATCGGAGGCTCTGGAGTGGTCTGCTTAGCCCCCCACAGCTGCTTTCCCGGCTCTAAGCAGTCCGGAACCACAAATTCAAATGTGCAGGGGTGTCCAACCTTTTGGCGTCTCTGGGCCGCACTGGAAGAAGAAGACTTGTCTTAGGCCACACATTAAATACATTGCTACATGTAATCGCAAAAAAATCTCATAATGTTTTCAGTAAATTTACAATTTTGTGCTGCGCTGCATTCCTAGTCATCCTGAGCACATGCAGCCCGTGGGCCACAGGCTGGACACCCCTGACAGGGGGTAGGAAAGTGACATAAATTAGAGAAGCGAGCCGGGCATGCCAAGGATGGCATTCAGCTTGGAGACACCATAGGGAATGCTGAGGACTGTGACAAACGGGAGATCATGTTTCCCTTTCAAGGAGGTAGCTGCTACTCAGCTCTAGCCATGTGTTGCCTTGTGGGAGGAAACACAGACCTAATATTCTCAAAGCTTCCGATTTTTTTATGAGAAGCACAAACATCCAGATTTTTATAATGAATCTCCCAATTTTTCAATGTCTCAAGTGTTTTTAAATATTTTTAAACATGTGAGCAGACAAAAATTTTTTAAAAAACAACACATCTCTTGTCCAACAATTTGGAATCCCTATGCATAAGCCAGCAATAACATCTTGCCACTTTAAGCATCTCCATTTATAAAATATAAATATATAAATAAATAAATAAATAAATAGCACCAGCTACACAGCGGCGCATCTCTCTAAGCCCAAACCTGGTGACAGTTTAAAAGACAGAAAAGTGCTCATTCATTCAGGTAGACCAGTTCTCCTCCAACTCCCTGGTAGAAAGGGTGGGGAGATAGGATAATAAGCCAAATAAATAGACTCATTCTGAGCTCCCCCAACAGGGAGTGCCCTATGCCAGAAGCTGTGGTGCTCGGGTACCTCTCCTGGACAGGACAGAGATGCACACACTCACCTTTGCATCGACCTCGATGTACCACACCCAGGGTTGGGTCTCTGCACTTGGCTCGCTGGTACTCACACATGGACTCATAGGACCTGCCATCAGAGGCGCAGATGGGTTTGGGTTGAGTCCTGGAGCAGTGGAGGTTGCATTGAGGGTCGCGGTCACTTATGAGAAACTAGATCAAAAAAAGTGAAAGGGTATAGAGGTTACTCTTGCAAGAAAATCAGATGCGAGTCCATGATTTCCAATACCAATTTGCTTGAGGAAGTCCAGAATAAATCCAGTTATTAAACCCTAGAAGTGGAAGGGAACTGAACAGCCACAAAGTCTAACCAAGGAAGGCACTTGTGCTAAGTAATTCACATGCAGGATCTATCTCATTAATCCTCACGACCCTATGAAGTACAAACCATCTATTTTGCAGATTTAAAAAAGAAAAAAAAGAAGCTTAGAGAGAAGTAATTTGCCCAGCGTTACACAGCAATAAGTGGTGAATTTAAACCAAGATTGGCCAGAAGTCAAATCAAAGCTTTTACCACAGAGAAGTTCTGCCTTTCCACCCACAAAGATGACTGTGAGTCCTTTCATTTGGTTCTTCTGCAAATTAGGAACCCCCTAGCAATCTCTAAATTTCATCTTTGGAAAGCTTCATTCATTAGAAAGTAATATTGAACTCCAAATCTGTTTGATATTGAGTCATTGAGTGGTATCTCACTGCCCTTGGGTCTTCTGGCCCCGAGACCCCCTCTCCGGCCTCAGCACTTACTGCTCTGTCCCCCACTCCTTGCTTGCTGCCCATCGGACACTCCAACTTGCTTTTTCCCCAGAGGAGCCAAATTTGTTCCACCTCCAGGCCTTTGGACACACTGCTCCTTCTCCCATCTCTCCCAGCCCCACTTCAAATTTTGGTTTACATCATCTCTGGGAGGCTTTCCCTGACTCCCCCAGGTGAGGGTGGGTCCCCAGTAATAACCTCTCACGCCCCACTTTTCCTTCATGTCTCTTAACACCATTCATGGTGATGAATTGATTTGTGTGCTTTAACTAACAACAGAAGCCCCAACTTGGAGCCCCGCAAAGACAAGAAAAATGTCTATTCTGCTTGTGAATGCATCCCCATCATCCAGTGCAGTGCAATTCTTTGTGCAAGGCATGCATCCCTGCATGGCGTTTCCCACGAGGCACTGCTTCAGAACCAGCTGGGGCGATGTGACAGGCCTGACCTCTCAGGCTCCTGCCACCCAGGGGTCCCTGGGCCTCTTCTCCACACCCCTGCTCTGAGCTTCCCCTCTCCCTTCTGATTTACATGGTGGGCCACAGGGGTCCACAGCTTACTGCCCTAGCTCCCCCTCAGAACTTAAGCCACCTCTGAGGCAGAGAGGTGTGTTTCCCCCACCCCCAACCCCTGGCCCCTCGCTGCAGCCCTCCTATCCTGCAACTGACTGTGCAGCAGGGAAAGCTGTGACCGAGAGGCCCAGCTGAATGCTGCAGGCTTGCCTAGCCCTGGCTGAAGGCTCTTGGATGCGCGTGGGACATGGGTTGCTGGAAACAGCAAAGCCAGCCTCTCTTTCTCCCTCAGTGTGACTCCCTCAGAGCCATTCCTACTCTGGCTGCCACCTAGAAATGCAGCCAGCCCTGGCTCTGGGATTCTCCCTGGTGAGCAGCGGATGCCAGGCCAGGCGGTAGGACCAGCGTCCTCATGTGCAAGGCTGGCCAAGGGCAGGTTAAGGCGATGCTGTCGTCACACCACTTAAGCCTTGTCCGTGGAAGTCGGCGCTGCTTATGTGGAGTAACACCCTGATTTTTAAGACCTGTTTGTTAGGTTATTTTGCCATGTGAATCAGCAGGAGCCAAGGAACGGCATGACCTCTGGTTTCATGATCACATGAAGATGGAAATATCTCCCTTCTAAGGCCTGGGAAAACCAAGGAGCTTATCTTTGGTCACAGAGGGATCTGGGAGCCAGGCCTGAAGTCTGAAGAATAATAATCATTGGAGCCGATAATTACGTATCACTTATGACATGCTAACAATTTAATCTTCACAGTAGCCCTATGAGGCAAGGTATGTTCTAATCTTCATTTCACAGTGAGAAAACTAAAGCCCAGAGGAGTCAGGCAACTTCTCCAAGATTAAACAGCATGTACATAGCCATGCTGGGACTGCTACCCATGGCCTAGTTCCAGAGCCATGGTCCTAACCACTAAGCCATGCTGCTTTCATTCTTACAGAGTAATACTGCAAAAAAAACCAAGCAAGCAAACAAACAAACAAACAAACAAAAACACCCAACCGCAAAACTGATTCACAAAGTCAAAACTGATCACGGAGAGCCTCCTGGGTGCCAGATACTAACCACGGAAGATCTAGATTAGATTGCTCTGCCCACTTTAAGCCAACTGTGAGAAGCTCCTCACAGGCATTTTGTTTCAAAACACACACACACACACACACACACACACACACACACACAGGGATCAAGAAAGACATTTGCTTCTTAAACTCAAGTAGGTTACCCTGTTGTCTCCTCCTCAGCTCACAGGGGATGACAGCTGCAAGCGTCATCATGGCATTGAACTGCAGGACATAAATTTGGTTTGGAAATGGCCTTCTCTGGGCCAACAGAAATGCCACTGCGGCTGTGCCAGAGGCCAGTTTAATAACTTGGGGAACACTCTGTCTACAACTGACAGGTTTAAAAGCTTCAGAAGAAGCCCCAGCTACCCCAACACATGGAAGCCTTCTGGCTTCAGAAGAGCTCCCCAAATGTTCTGTCTAGAAATTACTGATCCCTGAGGCCAAGTAAAAAAGTTCTAAGACAGCACAGAGCCCTTGCTAAAGACCATCTTCAATCATCCATGGTGTCTCATTTTCATCTGTTCAGGGACTGTGTGTATTTGTGATTGTTTAAAAAAAAAAGGTAATGAGTTCTATAAAATGGAGTTTTGATAGGATGACTATGCTCTAATAGAGCCACCCGAACCTCCCAGGCCACAAGGGGGTCACTGTGGGTGTACAAACACTGCTTGTTCAGCCACTGCCCATTCACCTACTTTTGTACTTAACAAGCAAGCACTGTGATGAGACCAGCACTGCAGGAGGCGTGGGAAGCAGAACAAAACCAACATTGCCCTGCCCTCAATGAGCTTGCACTCTGGGGTCGACACACAGGCAAGACAACAGTGTAAGGGAGCAGGACACTTCGAGACAAGAGAGGATTTAATCCCAGGGTCTACAAAGCCACACAGAACTTTCTGTAGTGATGGACATGTTCTACATATGGGCTGTCCAATATGGTGGCCACAAACCACACGTGGCTATTAAGAACTAAAATGTAGCTACTACAACTGAGGAATGAAATTTTTAGTTGCATTTAACTTTGGTTAACTTAAATTTGCATAGCCCTATGTGGCTGGTGGTTACTATATTCAAGAGCACAGTTAGAGAGGGGAAAAGAGAGAGGTTCACCCTCATTGGAATTTCCCTCGTTGAGCTAAGGTCAGGCAGACTGGACTGAGGGGGTGAAATGAAGCAGGTCCTGAGGATAATTTCCACGTTCTGAAACTGGACTTGAAGTCAGTTCATTACTTATGGGTCAACCGCAGGACACCCTGGGAGTTCATCACAGTCTACCTGAAGTCACAAAGGCAGAGTTCTTTCCTCTCTTCTGCAGGGGGCAGGAGGTACAGGCTAGAAGTCTCCAGCACCAGTCTGTGGCCTGGGTCAGTTCTCTCAGCGCACGGACAAAACTCAGGGTCTGAGTCACCCTGCTGAGACCTGAACCTCTGAGCCACAGGAGTCTGTTGTGGGCTCAAGAGCAACCACAGTTAGCGGAAATTTTCGGTGTTGGGCAGAGGCAAGCTGTCTCCCCAGTGAGGCAAACATTGAACCATTTCCCTCTGGGGAAGAATAGTATTTTCATAAAAATCCTCACATACATTCCCTTCCTTCTTCCTAACCAAAAGACAGCAAAAACAAAATAATTATGTTAAATATGATTACGTAATAAGGAAACCAAACAAAAGGGGCCGGGACAATTGTGCATTTGCAATCTTCTCCCGCCCTCTCCCCTTGGGGAGTGAATGATTCCAAAGCAAACACACGCCATTTTGTGGTCTGCTCACATTTGTAAAGTAGGACAAGCACTTGAAATACATATAAACAATCCATCCTTCCTACTGGAATCGTAAGCTACCAGGGGGGGCGTTTTTCGCCATAGAAGAGATGGGAATGAAGAAAACCAATGTTAGACCAACACTCCTTCTGTCTGAAACCCACGCCCGCTGACCCGGGCCCTGCAGTCTCCAGCAGAGTAGAATGCAACCCTGCCACAGTGTTTGCTCAGGGAGACCATTCCTGTACCACAAGCTGTGTTAGGTTTGACTGACTGCCAAGTTTCCATGACAATACAGGGAACAACAGAGGCAGCCTAAGGTTCCATCTGGGAGGTGTTTGGCTCTTTACAATATGGAGTTGGTTTCACGGTCTTAACTTCCACCTGTACTGTGCTGACTTAACCTGTGTGTAACACTGTACACAGGTATTTTTCTGGTAGCATGCGTTATCTCTGCATGTTTCCCAGGTGTAGAAGAGGGGTAGGAACCACACTAAACAACCAGTGCAGTGGCCCGCCCACGGGGTTTGGAAGTGAGACATCCGCAATTTGGGGCAGCAAGTCACCTTCCCCTGTGTTATATCAGACTCCAAAATCACAGGCCAAGTGCAACTAATTTGAGGGGGTTTTTTGGTAATAAACTCAGGTGTAACACAGCTGCAGTTACTCTTAACATTTTTGCTTCACTTATCTATTGCTACAAAACAAACCACCCCCAAACTTGGTGGCTTCAAACAATGACTTATGATTTCTCTCAATTCTACGGGTTGGCTGGGCTCAGCTGGGAGCCTCTTCAGCTCCACATGGTGTCAGCTGAGGTAGCACACCTGGTTGCATTCAGCTGGGAGCTCGGCTGCAGCTGAAACATCCACCAGGACGCCACTCTCAGTGTCTCAGCTGGAGTGGCTGAAATGGCTGGGGGTTTGGCAGGGCCTCTCTCTCCAGCTGGCTTTCCTCTTAGCCATGATGACTTTTTCCAGTCCTTTTTCTCTTGCCTGGATGTTTGAGTTTTTACCCCCAACCTTTCTTCCCCATTCAAGTTCAAATTCCATAGTCACTGAGGTTATCATCCTAAAAAGCACACGCTTTCATGCTTTAAGCACCACCATTATTTTCCTTGAATCTGCAGCTGCATTGTGTTCATACTTTTATCAAAACCCTCTCTGTACTGCTTTATCATTTATGTGTTCACATGCCTAGAAAAGACTGTCTTATTCCTCTTTATATACACAGGGCCTAGTAGCTCCTGTTCTAAAGCAGTTGTTCAATGCGTATTTGAAGAATGAATGTATGAACAGCAAACCTTGCCTAAAATATATCCTAGATAAAAAACGCCTTTTTCTATCACTTACTATAAAAAGAGATATTCTCTGTCCAAATGTCACCGAAAACTTAAAGCTATCAAATACACAGAGTAATGAAAGCAGTTCTTTTTAAAATATTTTAATCCTCACTCTAGGACATGCTTACTGATTTTAGAGAGAAGGGGAGCAGGGGAGAGAGGGAGAGGTCCATCAGTGTGAGAGAGAAATGTCAACTGGTTGCCTCGAGCGCGTGCCCTGACAAGGGACCAAACCCGCAACCCAGGCAGGTGCCCTAGCCGGGAATTGAACTTGCAACCTTTCAGCTTAGGGATGATGATCCGAACCACTGAGCCGCACAGGCCAGGGTTGTTCTCCCCACCCCCCCCCATTTTAAGAAATATGTATTAGGTAAGGAAAACCATATATTAAACACAATATCTTTTTTTTCCTCGAATTAAAGGAAAGGGGGAAAAAACCCTAAGTCATTGAAGAGAATGTACCAAAGTGGCTCAGATAGTATCCATCTTACCACAGCATATCATCACTAAGTCACCACGGAATTCGTTCCCAAGGAGGCTGGCCGTAGCCCAAGAATCACCCCCTGCAGCTCCCCAGGAAGCCTTCCCACCACCCTGCAGATAGCTCCTGCCACCCATTAGTCAGGCAGTAATCCGAGAGGCCCAGGGTGGCTGAGCCTGAAATGAGTATAATTTAACAGCCAATGAGATTAGCACTCGGGTTTTTCTGACAGCTGCCATATGCATGCACTCAAGGAAGAACAACAGCCAGATAACAAAATGGATTCACTTATAAGTCAGATTTTTCACACCCTGAATTCATTTTTTCCACAGAATTAAGGCTGTAAATAACTGAGTTTCCAGCTCCATCCACAAATGCCTCTTGGGAAGAAGTGGGGAGGGGAACACATGTGCCTCTCCAGCGGCGAACAGGCACCGTAAAGGACCCAGATGCCTGGGCCCCCAGCTGGGTAGACTTCCTCAGCCCCACTGCGCTGCCCTGTCCTCCCTGCCTCTGGCCCTGGCCCGTGCTGGTCCTTCTCCCCAAACCGCGCTTCCACCACATAAGCCCCCACTCATCCTTCTGATCTCAGAGAAAATGCAGCTTCCTTGGGGCATTTACTTCCCAAGGAGGTCAGGACTCCTGTGATGAGCCTCTGTACACCCCCTACTTTCCTCTGTGCCTTTTGTCACACTTGTAATTAAGTGGCCAAGTGTTCAATTATGTTTCTTGCTCATCCCCCCACCCCCACTAAGCTGTAAGCTCCCTGTGGGCAGAAACCAAGATCTGCTGGGTGCCACCCTGCATGATCCCCAGTGCCCAGCAGGGCCTTGCCCGAAGTGGGCGCTCCATGAAGACTGAGTGATTGAAAGGAGGAGGAGGACACTGAGACTCAGCCAGGTGAGTTGGCGAGTGGTGGTGCATGCCTTCGAGTCTGACCCTCAAAGCCCAGGTTCTTTCTACTACAGAACACGGCCTCCTTCCACGCAGAGAATCCAGCTCTGAGCCCCAGAGGCTGGCAGAGGGGCCCAGGGGACTGTGCTGTCAGCTCTGGTGGTGGCCCGTCAGGTGGACAGGAGAGGAGAAGGGCTCTACAAGCAGAGAGGGCTTTCCTAAGGGAAGGGTACTTTTCCTACCATGTTTGTAAATCAAAGTCCAGCTCAAGTTTTTAGAGCTCAGACACTAAAAAGCATTTCTGGGAGGTAGATCTGCTACTGAAAGGGGGAAAGAACCACCCCTGGAGCTTGGTGCCTGGAACAAAAAGGAGCGAGCACATTCCAGACGTCTAGCTACAGTTTGGCCTCTTCCTCTCCAACCAGCGACTATCCACCTCTTGCCACTTGCTTCCTCATCTGCAGAACCCAACTGTGGTCTTTTTCTCCGGGGCCTGTGTCTTTGGGAACGAAGAGCGGCTTCCCATTAAAACATCACTCACCCACCCACTATCTCATCCATCATCTGCTTTGAGAACCCACACCCCTGTTTCTGCGAGCTCGCTCTCACCCTGCCCTGACCCCATCACCACTGCATTTACACAGGTGCAAAGGGGGGCCGCGAGCGGGCGCTCAGAGCGGGGCTCCTGAAGATGGAGGAGGGCAGATAAGGGAGGTCAAAGGGAAAGGGCGGCCTGCACCACACAGCTCTGCTCTTCCTCCGCACACCTCCGCTGCCGGGCCTGACAGCAGCATGCCCCGATTAAAGGGCTTTTCACGCTGCTGAGGGAAAGCAGGCGTCCCCCTCCAGCTGTTCGGCAGCTGGAACCACTTCTGTTGTTTTAGCCAGGAGAGGCCTGACCTTCGTCACCCCTCCCGCCCCTCCCCAGGGGAGGAATTTAGTGGTCAGCCCACCCCGTCCACCCAGCTTTCCTCCTCCACGGTGCCCCCTACGACCACAGGGACGACTGGTCAGGACCCAGGGGGGAAGACTCTCTTACACCAGGTGCCATCGTGGGGAATGAGGGGAAGGCGGGGGTGGGGGTGGGGGGGGGTCACTGAGTTTGACAAAGCAGCTGGGACCCTGGGCTGAAACTCACACAGACCCCATCCACATCCCCAGTCCAGGCCCTGTGCCCGTCTGCTAGAAAGGTGGGTGCCGATAAAGTGTCATTAAGTTTCCAAAATATGAAGCGTTATTCTAAGTGAAAGGAGCCAGGCTCAAAAAGCTATACACAGTGTGATTCCATTTATAAGTGACATTCTGAAGGAAGCAAAACTGTATGAATAGAAGTCATCAGATCAGTGATGGCCAGGGTCTGAAGGCACAGGGAGCAGTGTGAAAGAATGGGGGTGGGCTAAAACTACATAAATTTGTCAAAATTCATAAAAGTGTACGCCTAAAAAGAGTGCCTTGTACTGCATGTAAATCACATATCAATAAACAAAAAAGAGGAAAAAGCATAAAACTAACATAAAATAATTCCAAAGAATGTTTGTTTTGAACAGCAAAGCTCCCATAGGCCCTCAAGGAGGCTTCTAGAGATTTCTCTGCCCACCCCCTTCAATTATCAGGCATCATTTGAGGTGCATTGGGGTTTATAAAAATAAACAACAAAGGGTCTGTCCCCAGAAGCTGAGCTCGTTGCAAAGACTGACGTGTGTACAGTTAACCCCACAGGGACTGCACTTTTGAAACCAGCAATGAGGAAGTAAAGCCTAAGTCACAGACAGACAAAAGGGCAGAACGTTTGAAAATGGGATGCCAGGAAATCCAAGATGCGAGGTGGCTAACTCTTTGAAAAAGAGAGAGAGGAGAGGAGAGAACGGGAGAGAAATGAAAGGAAAGAGAGGTGTGCATTCAGCAAAGTACCACTGCGCACCCCTGATGGCCCAGGGCTGTGCCAAGTGCTGGGGACGGAGCAGCTGACCCCACGCTCTGAGGGGTCAGAGTGAGAGGTTAATTCAGACTGGACAGGTCCAGGAGGATTTCTCGGATGGCCATAAACTGGGCCGTAAAGGGTTTCCACAGGCGGGAAGGGATGTCTGAGGGGCGGCCTAAGCAACTGCAGCAGGTACATGGAAGTAAAGAAGCAAACTCATTCCAGAGGATAGTTCGGAAACGACCACTAATGAGTGAAATAAGGCTCCAGGGTGAGGCTGGGGATGAGATCATGGGGGATCTTGAACACTCCCAGTTGTCTTTTTCTTTTCTTTTTTTTTTTAAGAAGCCAGTGGAGGAAGTAAAAGACAAGATCAGACCTGAGCTTTAGAAATCTCTGGCGGGTGTATGAGAGACAACAGAGAGACCGATTGGGGGGTCATTACAGCCGAGTATAACAGCAGGAGGAATGGAGGAGAAGGGGGAACGTGCGGGCCAGGGAGGTGGCTGGGTGAGACAACTGGATGAGATAAAAGCACCGAGAACCAAATAGCTGTCTGTAGGGAGCGGGTGGGCTGCCTGCGGAGACGGTCTGTGTGCTGCCTCACGACCTGCAGGACTTCCCCAGGCTCCGCAGGGAAAGGCGGCATGCCGCAAGCATGTTGGCAAGGGAGAAGGAATGGAGGACGAGTGGAGATAAAAACATTTCTTTGAAAGAAAATAAACGAACAAACAAAATTGAAACTGACTCAGACACAGAGAGCAAACTGGTGGTTGCCAGAGGGGAGGAGGTTTGGGGGCCTGGGGGAAAGAGGTGAAGGGATTAAGCAGTACAGACGGTTAGTTACAAAATAGTCCTGGGGGTGTAAAGTACAGCATAGGAAATATAATCAATAATATTGCAACAACTATGTACGGTGCCAGTTGGCTACTGGAAATATTGAGGGGAACGCTATGTAAAGTATATGAGCGTCTAACCACTAAGCTGTACACCTGAAACCAATACAAGAGAAAATTAAAAGAAAAAAATTAAAACGTCAATTTAAAACATATATTTCTTTGAATAAGTGGGGTCCTTCGGCTTAAAAACCATGTATTCAGGCTTTAGCCTTCCTTGGTCACTAACGGAACATCGAGGCGGAAAGCACCACTAGTTCTTATTTCCTACTCACAGTCCCCATCACTAACCACTGGGCAATAGGACTCACAGTCGAGGGCATGGAGAAAGTCACTTGCCCATCCTTCAGACTCTGCCACCAGCATAAATAAAAACTCCTCTCCCTCCAAATCAAATAAACAGTGTGCTCTCCAGGACCCGGGACCCAGATTGTTTCAATTCTCTCAGCCCACTGGCACTGAAAACAAACAAAGGTTAAGCCGATGGTATTAATAAGAAGCAGCCATGTGGTTTTGTATTTGGGGCGCGCCCAAGAGATTATGGATTACAAGAGAGAACTCTGATGGGGTGCAAAGCAGAGAGGACAGGCAAGGTGTTCTTAACTACTTGTTTGGATCTAAGTGTCCAGCCCATCTCCCCAGTGACACACATCTGGTAGTAAAGGTTTGTTAAATTAGCACTATCTCTCCACCTGGCAGGAGTAATTTATTCCACCAAGGCTAAGTGGCTCCTTCCAAGGTTATCCTGAACTCTCCCACAGGCTCTGTTCAGTGACATGCTCCAAATTTTCACTATTACTAAGTTTGGGATTCTTTAACATGTCACTGAGTATGCTGGCTAGTGGCAGTGGGGCCAGAGACTACTGCTGCATACCTTGGCCCTGCCCCACCACACTCTGTCCCACCATCACTAGTAGATTTTGTGCCTAGCGATATGTGACATGTTTTACAACCACGGGAATGAGTGAGGAGCTTGGTCAGGATTGAGACTATGGTGGCGGGGTGGGGGGTGGGGGCGGTGACTGAGATTAATCCTGATCCAACTGGGTGATGGACAAAGACTAAGCCCCCTGGATGGAAGGAAAAGGTCCCAAGACAGGATTGTTTTCACAGGAGACTTGTTGGGGTTCTGAGCAAAGGAGGAGGTACAGAATCTGAAAAGGGTGCTTGAGAGATTCGAGATTACTTTGAGAGATTCTAGGCACACGGAGAGCCATTTCAGGGCCTCAGTGACAAAGAGACACAGAAATGAGGCAGGTCCCTTTCCCCACCTCTGCCTGAAACCTAGCCCTGCTCTGGCAACCAAATCAACAGCTTCGGCAGCAGCTGGACGTGGTTCCATTGGCACAGGCTCAGGTGTTTGCATGATGCGCCCTGCCAGCAATGAGGTTCCTTTGGACCCCAGGGAAAAACAGTAACTAGTCTCTGGAAACACTTAAAGCACCCCAAAGTAGGAACTGAGGGGGACTGCTGTTTGAGCAGATGAGTCATTGTAATTTGGGGGTAAAGGTAAATGTGGCGCCATTTTGTAATCACAGACAGAAGAGGCTTGGAAATACCAACTATAAGCACAAAAGCTAATGGGAGTGCAGGTCCATTGAGCGGGCTGTGGGAGGCAAAACAAGTAGCCCTGAACTTAGAAAGAATTTGCAAAGGCCAACCAAGGATCCAGAGATCAATTTTCCAGTATGTTTGTCAGTCTCCCAGACAGGTCAACGAAATGCCTTAGCCACACATAATGCGACTGAAATAAAGATAATGGCACTTGGCCCAGAGAAGGCTGGAGAGTCTCAGGGGGTAGGAGTTGGACAGTCCCCCAGTAGAAAGGGCCAGTCAGCTGAACCTGGTCATGAGCAGAGGCATGAGTGTGTGCACATCCGCGTGCACACTCACACACTTGGAAGTATCTTCAGGGGACACAATCACTAGCCCTTGTTCAAGAATATAGGGTCATGCACACTGAAGGAGAAAGCTGTTAGCTGAGCGACTTGAAAAAAAAATAGCCCTGGAGTCTTTGTTTTCCTCTCCTCGTGAACTTCCTTTGCCCTGTCAGATATAAGTCCTCCGACACCACAGTCTGTTCCCAACCGAGGTGAATGCAGACCCTATTTAGCGAACCTCACAACATCCAGAGACGTCATGATCATACACTCCTAGTCCCTCCTACATCAGGCCAGTGTGCCAGGTGAGCCTCCACCCCGCAGCGTGCTTCCTGCCCTGACCCTCACACCAACAGCCCCACAGCATCCTGGGTGGTGGCAAGGCCCCGAAGTCCCCTTCAAGACTGAGCTGCTTAGCCTGAAAGACAGACAAAGTCTCTTTGGCCAAGTCTCTTTTCTTATCTTGCTGACGGCCTTTAGCTGTCATGAGTCCACCACTCCGGATTCTCAGTGCTACTGCTGTTGGTCCTCTGACCTTAGAAGAGATTTGTCCACTCACACATTTTGCAGTGAGTCCTCCAGCCTTTGCCAGCTACTGCTCCCTTATCAACACAAAGGGGCCCCAAACAGCCTTACCATAGCCCACCCAAGATTTAAAAAAAAAAAAAAAAAAGCTTTCCAAAGTTTAAACAGGGTGGGAAGAAGAGGCTGGAGTAATTCAGCCTCCCAGACCCTAAGAATTAACTCATGGCTCCATAATAACTAAACAGAGAAGTCGGTATACTTTCAATGTCGTGGGATTATCACAAAGGAAGATGTCATTTTAATTCCTGTTTCATCTGGGCAAGGTATTACAACATACATACAGGCTCATCTTTGCATCCACTTACACAGTGGAGCAATTTACATCGACAAGGGAGATAGAGGATGAAGTGCTTTATCCGTAGCACTTGAGGAAATCCACTGCTTTACAGCACTAAGCCCGGGGGATGAGCGGAGCAAGTACAGACTGAAACAAACAGAAGAGGAAATCCCAGTCTTGCTATGTTGTCGAATGATGTCGGGGCTGTGTGTGCTTAAACTGTGTGTTTCCTTTCATTGCAATTCCCACTGTCATCTTGAGATCCTGCTCTACTGGTGGTGGGCTTCGGATCACAAAACGGGAACATAGATATTCATGCTCGTGTGCACACCCACACACACACGCCTTGAAAGAGAAGAAGAAATAGCTTGGCCCACGTGGGATCGCCTTGTGCCGTAAAACCTGGTGGCTGTCAGACCATCTCGGGCTGAAAATCCCCACTGCGTCGCTCAGACAAGGATTAATTACTGCTGTCCAGAGCCCAGCCTCGCGTCTTACTTCACACAAGCGTGCGGCTGTTCTGGGCAGGAGAGAAACCCTGTTGACCCAAACTGGGCCAAAGAAAAGTAAATAGAACCATGTCAAATTCTACAGGCAGGAATGGGCGATTAGTGGAGAACCAAAGCCAGCCCACTCCTGAGGCAGAGAAAGAATGGCTCTTCCATTTTCCAATCCTTTTCATTCCTGGGCACAGAGAAAGTCTTTCTTTTCAGGATAAAAACCTGTATTTGACTTTTGAGGATCTTTTTCTTCTAGCCCAGGCCTTTATAACCCTTACGTCCAGATTTCCCTGAAACACTAGACCCAATTGAGAGGACACTTACCTTTGCACAGCTTACGCCCGGGAAGCAAACGAGACATGGAGGGAGGGCTGAATCCACTCAGGAAGGCTTCAGCATGTGCCCAGCTGCCCGCCTACTCCCGCGGGATGGGCCTCATCGGCTTTCTGACATGAGATACGGAGCACACAACGGCTACGCAGTAAAGACTTTTACTCCAGGTTCCGAAGTAGTTCTCAAGACTTTTTATTGGCCAATGAAATGCTCAAAATGTAAAGTTAAATAAAACCAAAGCAGGCTATCAAACATATATGCATGTATGTGTAGACAGAAAGATGATAGATAGATATACACATATGTACATATATGCACACACCTAATACATATGTGTACACACACATATATATATACACGTGTATATCTTCCTCCCACTCCAGAGAGAGAGGACAAAGATAGAAGGAAATACACCAAAATGGTAACAGTGGCTATCTTTAAATGGTAGGAATACACATGGGTTGACTAGTTTGTTTTCCCTTTGCATTTTTCTTTGTTTTCCAAGTTTCCTACCATATGCATGTTTCAAAGGGGTTGAGGGTGAAGCACGTACAAAACTCCGAATAGACTGACCCAGGCTCTGGTGTCACCTCAGCAACATTGAAGCCTGAAAGCCAATGGCCCATACAAAGCCCAGAACTGGAAGAAGCTTGCCCTAGTTTGAAGTGGGAGGGAAAGGCTGTCTTCCTCTTAGGTTCTCTATCTCCTGGCGACTGATCAAGTTTCCTGTTCTTCTGCATCACAACTCAGCATCTTTCCATGTGGTGCTACGCTGGGGCCTGATGATAACTCTGCAGCATCTATCCAGGCAATGGTCTCATCACCACATCGTCTCTCTCTTCAGTTCGGATGGCACAGCCAGGCAGTCTCCAGCCTTCTCTATAGAAGGAATTCCGAATCCCACCAATCAGGATGAGCTTTAACCTTCCGGTCCAAAGCAGAGCTGTGACAGGGTTTGCCAGCATCAAAGGCACTCAGGTACCATGCATCAGCCATCAGAAAACAGGGTGAGTAGAGGTAGTGAAAATGTGGTCATCTGGCGGGATGGGAAAGAAGTGGAAGTCACATGACTAAAAATAAGGCCTTGGAGGACAAGCAGCTCTAGTTTCATGTATGGAAGGAAGCAGAGGGCCATTTCCATCATTGCTGAAGATGCCTTTAGAACAAAAATGTCTTTGCATCTTGTTTCTTGCAAGATAAATCAAAATCTCCAAAACAGTTTTGTATCCTGGCTCCACAATTTGCCACATTCATTCACTGGATCAATATTTATTAATCCATCTATGGGCCAGGGACGATACTTGCGCACTGAGCACACAGTGAGGAACAGAGTGACATGGTCCCCACCCTCATGGGCTGTGTTAAGTCTACAATCCTGTTGTCCATATTTCACATACAGATGATGTCCTTCTGGATAGAGTTGGGTCCCAGGCACAGACCTCCAAGTCGGAATAAGCCAAAGTGGGATGTGCCACCCACATGTAGCAAGTTCCTTGGGGAAGGTTCTTCTTGGTCTGAGTTACAACACAGGTGCCCCCCAGAGAAGAAAATGACATTTCTGAGCTGATCCAGAAAAAAAAGATCACCTCTAAAGAGAACCCGGAAAGCTTCCTGGAGGAGGGACTCCTGAGGGCCCCGGCCCACCTTCTGACGCTGCTGGAGCTAATCAGGGGACTCGGCTGAGTCAAGGCCCCGGGCAACTGCCTCAGCCCGACCTCCAAGAGGACAGGGCCAAGGGGAATGTGCTTGTGCACTTGGTCTTGCATAAGAAACTATTCTCTCAAGGGAAGGAAGAAAAAGACAATTTCCAAGTTGCCCTTCTATACCTCCAGAGTATATCCTCCCAAGCACTGGTGTATTTTAAAGCATTTCCAAAGAAAATGCTTAGAGTAGAGGCTGCTTTGCTTTAAACAGATTCTTCATGCCAGATCTAAACCTGTTAGGGTCTCAGTATTCACCAGAAAACAGCCTCAAAACACTGTATTTTAGTACAGAAGTTCCAAAAAAGAAGTCTACATTAATGTAGCATAGGCTATAAAGCACCTAAATGCATAGCTAAAATTCCAAAGTATGCTAGGAGAGAGTTGAAGGGGAAGAGGCCATGGCAGAAATAAATTTGGCAGGGTGTTCTCATTTATTATGTGTAAATTAAAAAATTATTTATTGTATGTACCAGGCACAGTGCGAGACATTTTGCATAAATTATTTTAATTGATTCTATCAACAACTCAAGAGGTAATATTTTGCATCCTGCTTTGCAGATGAGAAAACAGAGGCTCAGAGAAGTTATGCAATAGCTCAAGGCCACACAGTCAGAATCCTAACCCAGATCTGTGACTCCATCATGTCCCAGCCAACAAGAAACAAGGAACCATGAGAGGACCCATAAGAGTTACCCAATCTAGCCTTGGACCACATAAACGCTTGGCAATTTAAAAAATACAGTCTCAGAAAGAGACTTTGGGTGCTGAACACACAATATGATAAATATATAGATGATATGTCATATAATTGTACACTTGAAACCTATATAATTTTATTAACCAATATCACCCCAATAAGTTCAATTAAATATTTTAAAATTAAAAAATAAACATTTTAACCTGATGTGGTTATGTTCTTGCACAACTGAGTAAAGAAAATGTAGACTTCTAATACCCAACCACCACATTCTCACCTCCTCTGGTTCTTTCCCTTAAAAAAATACAGGACAGGAGGGCAGTGGGGAAGAACAGGACTCAACAAAGATTCTGGATCCTTCACAGGCCATGGCACCCAGTTGCCAGCAGCAATTTTCCCAGAACCCAACATTTCTACCTGGTGGTCCAGTTCCGACCACCTTCCCAGCTCCCCTGGTTGGACTAGGGGCGGGGGGATCATTCTTTCAGTCTCATGGGGAGCTGCTTTCTAACACAGTGAGATGCAAATATCAGGGACAAAGTTCAGAGTCAATGCCACTCTATTTCTGATGTGGGAGAAAGAGGCTGTCTTCATTTAGGTGTTAGGGGGGAGATGGATACCAGCCTAACTCAATACCCCAACTGTCAGCCAGCGGTGACGCTGTTAACAGAAACCAGATCTGAACCTTTCAGAGGACAAAGTCAAGAAGGTGTTGTTTGAGGTCTGATGTACCATATCAGGCAGAAAACGCAGGTGTTAAAAGCATAGACTGACCCAGTCGCTGGACTGTGGACCTCAATCAAGATACTTCCCTCTAAGTCTCAGTTTCCTCATCTGAAAGACAAGGACATATACCAGATCTACTATCAAAGGTTGATCTGAGGATAAGAGAGTATGTTGGCATTTTAAAAGTTCTTGGTATAAATCTTAGCTATTGCCATATTATTTCTTCTATTATGAACTAAATCAAGGTTTTTCAAACCACATTCTGTAGTTTCACCTATTGTCACTGAAGATCCTGCAGACTGGTTTGCAAACAAAGTTAAACTTTGTTTTAAACTTTGGTTATTTTGAAAAACAGCCACATTTTCTTTGTATTTTACATCTGTGTGAGTGGATTTCTTTTCTAATTTCACACTATTTTTTCATATTTTCAACCCATAGCAGGTTCATCAAGAACAATAACAAAAGGAAGAGGAAAATATTTAAGTTCTAAAAAGCTATGAATTTTAAAATGGTACAACTGTTTACTACCTATAGTCAAAAATGTCTTTTTTTTGTTTTATGGAGGCAACAATATTGAATTTTCTAAATGGGAGAATAATATTATTATGACCCCATAATTGCCATTTGAATCTCACAAAAAGTAAACACTCCTACCCTGAGCACTTTATGTTAGACCTCGTTCTTTCTAGACACAGTCACTGACCTGAAGGAAAAGAGTAAGATAAAACTGTATCTTAACGATTTATTTTGCAACAAAACTATACCCTCTTTTTGCCTGGGCTGTTCTGTAGGCAAAACTCAGAAAACCCTATCAATTTTAAAGATTCACTTTGCACATATAATAGTGCTGCTCTACATATACAAAAACTATAATAGCTTGGTTTAATACAAGAGTTCCATGTCTTCAAGAAGCCTGAAAACTGATGCCCTGGGCAGCTCTTGTCTTATACATTGTATCTCAGAATTGCTCAGAACTCCTCATGGGGTGATAGAAGGTCACAGAAGGAGGACCAGTGTCCCCAGCCCCCTAAAACTCCCAGGCCTGACAAGGCAGCCTCTGCTCCCACCCTCCCATCACAGCTCCTGTGACCTCTAGGAGAGAGCCACCACTGCCCTGCCAGCCAGCATCTCCCCATCTTCCAGGACAGGGGCTCCCAAAGCCCAAGGGCCGGTCTCCAGGCCCACAAAGGCACCCTTGAATGAGGGCTGGGAGAAGAGGGCTGCACCTGTCTGAACAATGCTGCTATGCCTGTAGCCCAAATGGACACTGAAAGGTCCCTGCAGCTCCCACTGCCCCTGTCCATCTGACTCCATTGCAGCTGTCTTTGTTTCTCACTTACACCCCCCTTTCACTCAGCACCCCCCACTGTACCCCTAGGGAGACAGAAGGAGACAGTGGGCTTGCAGCAGTCTAGGGGTGCTCTCCATGGAGGCGTACCCAAACCAGCACAGGAAGTTCACTCCCTGTGTCTTAGCTGTATTTTAGTTTCCCAGGCATGCGTTCTACTGCAAAATAGACACCCACATCTACCATAAAACCGACACCCCGCCTCCTCTCCAAATGGGCCCTTCGGGAAGCTGTGCCTGTCCAGGAACTGAGCCCATGGCTCCACGTATCTCTGGCAAACCAACACACATGGCCACCCCTGATTAGCCACCTTGTTTCGGAGGAAACATGGGGATAGCAGTGACCACAGGTGCTTCCGTTCGTTTGGACATGCTGGCACTGTTGGTGAACAGCTCAAGTCTCAGGTAACAGAATGGCAAAGCCACTCTGGTTCAGGACTTCCGAAACAGGTGAATGGCTCCATGACCTCAGCCCTACCAAGGATGGTACCCCCATCTCCCCCAGGTGCCTCCTGCTTCCCTTCTCGCCCCACTCCTTGGATCCACTTCGGCTATGGCCGGACTATGGCTGCGTAACAGGAGGGACAGTGGGGGAAGCACTGAGCCAATGACAAGAGGAGAAGGATAAAGGCAGATTCCAGCTGAAAATCTGGAGTCTAACTGGAGGCTGATACTGGAAGTTGACCATCTGTCTTTCTTCCCCTTTCTTTACATAAACCTTCACTGCTGCCACTACCACACACCCTGATGGCATCTCTCGGGTCAATTTTCTTTGATTTTTCATATACATTACAAGACCTACTACAGCTACAACCTTCCTCAGCTGTCCTTTCTAAACATCTCACTGCTCTCCAGAAACCCCTCCTTAGGTCTACTCTAAATCGCTCACGTTACGGTGTAAGCTTATTTCCTGTTGATCGGCTGAGCAATCATTTCCTGAGCACCCATTAGAGCCCTGACGCAGGACGTGATCTGGCTCCTTCTTTTCCCAAGCTGGTGCTCTGGTGGAGGAGAAAAGATCCACAAATAAGGAGCCAGACACTGACGACCTCACTACCTGCTCATCAAAGGTAGCAATAGCACGCGGAGCTATAGGTTCTCCGAGAAGGGAGAGTTGAAGCAGCCGAGGAGGCCGCACAGAGGATGTGGACGTGGGCTGCTCCTTGCAGAGTAAATGTGACTTGTGCTCCCAGGTGGGAGGAGGAAGGGAGAGGACACGGAGTGACTGTGCAAGTACAGGGCACAGAGGGGTCTTTTTTAGCTGCAGCAGAATGTCAGTGTGAAGATGGGGTGGGGCCCCTCATTCCTTCGGGCCAGAAGGTACCTTTAGAGGCTGGGGTAGGAAAAT
This sequence comes from Mormoops blainvillei, assembly GCA_004026545.1. Taxonomy (NCBI): domain Eukaryota; kingdom Metazoa; phylum Chordata; class Mammalia; order Chiroptera; family Mormoopidae; genus Mormoops; species Mormoops blainvillei. Next base: position 86,357 of record PVJD01005450.1, on the reverse strand, counting down.
CACTTCATCAAACTGGTGGATTTCAGCTGATTTCCTGGCCACGGTGGCTAGAGGACACTGAAGGAGGAAGTGAATAAATGCAAAAAAGACAGTGAAGAGGCACTGGCAGAAATCGAGGCCTGAGGTGTTGAAAGGGGCCGGGGCTACCCAGTGGCAGTGTAGATGGAAAGACAGAATCAATACGGGAGATGATTTAGAGGATAATTCTGGAAACGCCTGTCACTATCTTCTGGCTCCAGCCTGGTTGAGTAAATGTGATGTAATTAGGTCACTTCCTGCATTCCCTGCTCCGGGCCAAGAGCTGCTTCAGGCGCCGAGTGTCCTTGTCAGGGAGCAAGCTTCAGAATGCTCCCTCGCCAGCCAGGCTCCTCTTGGGACAGTCTCTCCAGGTGCTCCCCGGAGAGGGAGCTTTTCCAAGGCCCAGCCCTGGAGGTCAGCAGTGCTGGCTTCCTGACCCATTCCTGAGTGTCCCCAAGGCCCCTCCTCACAACTCTGACCCTCCAAACTCCACCGCAGGGACCTGGGGGTTGGCTTCTGCCCAGGAGAAGTGTTTGGAAGTGGCTGGGTGGTGTTACTCTGCACCCTGTCGGCTGCCAAAGGAAAATAGATACCTTCCCCAAAGCCGGAGTTTGGTCCAGGCGATTTAAACTAATGTTTCACAAAAGAAGACTCGGTATCCCCTGACCCTCCTCCCCAGCGCACATATATCTGTGCTCTCAAGTGGGGTGGCCCAGCAGCTGACTCATGGGACCCAGTGTGCAGTCACTCACTCGCCAGGAGAAGAGCAGAGATGGGCAGGGAGTGTCAGTCCCTAGGAGACCAGGGGAGGTGGGAGGCAGAGGATGGGGCGGAGCCAGGAGCGATCCAGATGTGAGGCAGCAGAAGCACGTGTGGATGCTGCAGCCCAGCCTCTAAGTGGACTTGGAGGTCAGGTTGCTCTCTCAGGGTCTATGACACGCCCTGGCCGGTGTCCCACCTCCTACGGGGAAGAACTGAATGGGCCCTCCTTGAGTTCAGCACCAGATCTTACCTGAACCTCCAGAAGGGAGACTGTCCCTTGCCCGGCCCAGGCACCAGGAAGAAGTTTTGTTGGAAGACAGCTTCTCTCCTCCTTCACCAGCCTGAGGATCCTGGTTCTGCCTCTTTCCATGTCCACACAGAGAAGTGTGTCCCATGCCATATGGCCAAACTCCCGATTACTACCAAGAGGCTTAATCAAGACCCAAGATATCTCCCACCCTCTCTGGGGACTCATATTTTTAAAGAAGCCTCCAAGATTCAATACCCTGTGTCCAGGCTCAACTCTCTCAAATGCCTTACTAGAACATCTCTTTAAAACACACCCCCCAAAGTCTTGGAAAGCACTCAGTTTCTCAGGCATCTCTGCGGCTGGTATAGAGCAATGTTTAAGAATGTGGCCTTTAGGATCAGACAAACCAGGTTCTCAAATCCCATCTCTATCACTTACTTGCTGTGTGACCTTCAACAGGTCAGTTAACCTCTCTGAGCCTCGGTTTCTTCATCTGTAAAATAAGAACAATGCCCATCCCATGCATTTGTTGTGAGTTAGCAGGACAGTACACATCAAGCACTTTAGCACAATGCCTGGTCCTTGATAAATGGGAGCTGTTTATTAGGGCCATTCCACAGCCTTCAAACTAAACCTGCTTTTAGAATAAAGGTAGAAAACGAGAACAAACATAAGATAGGAAGCATAAATACTCATGACTTAACTATGTGGGCTCTGAACATACATTATATTAGTAGCTATGCCCAGGAGAACACATTAACTGGGCAAAATGCATTGCTCTAGATTTTGTCCCACATTGCAATGTGAGGTGGGTTCTTCTTTCACCTGCACCCTGAAATAAAGGCCCCAGGGAAACGGAAAAGGGCCCATGGAAGAGCACCCCCAAAGCAGGGCACATCGGAAACCCCAAGGCACACAGGCACACTACACGCACCAAGGGTCAGAAAGAGCCACGCTGGAGTTTGCAAACCCAGCTACAAAGCTGTCTGGGCGGGGTGGGGCGGGGCCTCAGCCCTGCCGGGCCCTGGTCCTGGCCCTGGCCTCCAGCACACTGGAGCCTGCATACACAAACAGGGGATTACGCTGGCCCAGGCTGTGAGGAGACCGCATTTTTCACTTTCTGAAGGAGTTGTCATTTGCCAAGAAAAACCATCTCTGCGACAGACGAGGCAGATCTCGAACTAAATCAGAGCTACCGATGAGCAGAGCCAAGGAAGCCCGCCTGCTTCCTGGAGGAGGAGGCTGACTAGAGGTCAGTCCAGCCTCCCACCCGCCCAGCCTGCATGTCAGCCACAAACGTCCGCACACAGAGACGGTCTCCTCCAAGCCTTGGGCACGTTCTCCAATCTGGGTCTCAGGTCTGAAGCTTCCCGGATTCATCAAGGCATCTCTTCCCTCTGGCAGAAATTCCACTGCCTCAAGTCCTTGGCCCCCTTGCCCAGTTCCCTGTCACCCTCTCCTTCTCCACACCAACCCCCACCTGGTTATTCCCATCCTGGATCCCTCAAGGGCTCCCTCTTGGCCACACAGAGGGGAACTCTGCTCCATTACCCCTGGCCAAGGTGGCTTGAAAGCACTGCCAAGTCTTTGGTTCGAATGTGAGCAGAGAAGGAGGACCAGACCCTTCCAGTCTTCCTCTAGAAAACCAGAGAACGGTTAGAGTGGCCTCGCCCGAAGCAACCCTGCACCTCCTCTGAGGTTTTCTGGCCTGGGTGGGAGGTGACTTCTTACCATTTCACGAAGCCCAGCTCCCAGCTCTGCCAGTCCCCTCACATTCTCAAGCGGTCACAAAGCCCATCTTCCTGTTTGGGGTTTGTGGGTCCCGGCACACACACAGCAAGTGCTCAGCTGTCAGCAACCTCCCAAACCAAACCCCAGGCCTGGACCTTCTGAGCCCTCTCCCAAAGGTGGTACTGAAACAGCTGGCACTTGGCCACACTTTACAAAGCACATTCTGCGTATGTCATCTCCATTGGTCATGGGAAATAAGCGCACGGGTTCGATCCCTCACTTTAGACGGCAGCCTTGGACGCGCCGTTGAACTTATCTGTGCCTCAGCTCCCACAGCTGTAAAATGGGCACAATAACAGAACTATCACTTGTGGATGTTTTAAGCAAAGTGAAGGACAAGTGAAGGACATGGGAAGAATGCGGCATCATTCCCAGAACAGGGTGAGTTCTCAGGGAACGTTAGCCATTGTTGTCATCGTCATAACCACGTCCGGGTTCTCACAGCAACCTGTGAGCCATCCTGGGCAGAGCCCGACTGAGGTCTCAAGAGGTGAAGGTCACCACATAAAGAAGTGCTAGAACACGGTTTTCCATGAGGTCTTCTCACTCCAGCATACTTCCCGTCATTCAGCATCCAAGAATGGCTATTTGGTGCCAATGTATCGTTCTGCTCAAGGAGCGACAATGGTGAGCAGGGCAAGCGTGGTCCCCATCTGTGCCCCTGGGAGGAGCAGAGCGTGTGGAGAGAGGAAGCTGGTTTGAGGGCAGTTAGACAGAATTGGTCAGAAGTCCTGGCTTCTGAAGAAAAAGGCATTTCATCCTCTGAAGAGCCTCCAAAACCAAAGGCCATGAGAGGGAGGTACCATGAAAGAAGGAATCCAAATTCTCCTGCGCCCACGACCTGGCCCCTCAAGCCCTGTTTTTGCCGCTTTCCCTCCCCAGGGCTCTTATTTACCAACAGTCTGCCGGCCCCACGGCCTGACCTGAAGCTTGAAGGGGAGGGTAGTTCGGTCTTCCCTGGCCCCCTGAACCCCTGGCACAGAATCAGACACTAAGATCCAACCTCACTGTCTCCAGGGGAGTGATGGGCCCCAGCACTGAGTCTTTTCCTTCCAAAACTTCTCCTCAGAACACAATTCAAAGGCCTGACTGGCTTCATGTCATGACTGTCCTAAGACTCTCCCACCAGGAAAATCCTGCTTCTTGTTCTTCAAAGTTGTCATACAAGAGAACATAGTTCATTTGTGTTTGTTCCCTGGACATGCAACTTCCAGGCTTCGTCAAGGTTTTGGTAACACCAAGTCAAGAGATGGAAAATATTTTAACAGGCTGTGATATTAACCAGCCCCACAGGCCTTGGTGCCAGAGGGTTCCTGAGAGGAGCCCCTCACGGGGAGTTGAGCAAGTCCCCGGGGAGGTGTGTCTTCATTTGGGAAGAGCCGGGACACCACTTCAGTGTGTGCTCAGAATTTTCCAGATTCATCTTCTTTTCCTGGTGGTCTGAGGTATAAGCAGGAAACTGGGTCTCATTTCCTGCTCTGCTTATTTTGATAAGAAGAAAGTTGGGAAAAGAACAACTTCTAACCTACAATGAACTTTCTGGCTAGAGCTGCCTGACCTTAAACTGGCCTCTGAGATTCCAGAAAGCTGGCAGCCCTCATGTCTCTTCGTGCACTTCTCCCAGTGTGCAGTCAATCAGTCAACAAATATTTGAGCCTACTATGTGCCCGGCACTTTCTTAGCACTGGGGATACAGCCCTGAGCAAGATATACACGGCCCTGCTCTCGTGAGCTCTACCCCTTCGTGGGCTGGGCCAGACGAGTACACAAATAAGTGGACAAAGGATTTCAGACAGTAACTTTTATTCTGAAGAAAACAAAACAGAGTGATGGCACAGCAAATGACTGGATCACATGGTCAAGGAAAGATGGTGCAGGGGTGACATTTGAGCATAAACTTAAATGTCAAGAATGAGCTGCCAACACACAATCAAGGGAAAATCATGGCTCCTCCCCTCAAGAGCCCCCCAGTCTAATGGAGGAGAAAGATGCATAGACATGACAGGCCCCTCCTACCTTACCTACTTTACCACGTCGCACCTGATGCAGGAGGAGGGAGAGGGTGGGGGAGGGGCAGAGGCCAGATCACAGAGGACTTGACACAGGCCAAGGTAAGAGTTTGAATGTCATCCTAAACGTCATGAGAAGGTATCGAAGGGTTTTCACAAGGGGATGATCTGATGTGAAATACACTTTTTTTTTTGAGATTCACCCCTAATGAGAAAACAAATAACCCATTAAAAATGAGCCAAAGACCTTCACAGGCATCTCTCCAAAGAAGGTATGCAGATGTCAAATAAGCACATGAAAAGATGCTCCACATCCTATGTCCTCAGGGAAATGCAAATTAAACCACAATGAGATGCTACTACACACCTGTCAGAATGTCCAAAACTCACACACTGACAACACCAAATGCTGACGAGGACATGGGGCCACAGAAACTCTCACTCGTTGCTGGTGGGAATGCAAAATGGTACAACCACCCTAAAAAACAGTCTGGCATTTTCTTACTAAACTAGACATACTCTTATGCAGTCCTTAGTGTTTACCCAAAGGAGATGAAAACTTAGGTTTACAAAAAAACCTGCGCACAGATGTTTGTATCAGCTTTATTCATAATCACCAAATTTGGGGAGCGACCAAGGTGTCCTTCGGTAGGTGAATGGATAAATAAATGGTGGTACATCCAGACAATGGAATGTTATTCAGTGCTAAAAAGAAATGAGCTATCAAGACATGAGAAGACACGGAGAAAGCTTAAGTACATATTATTAAGCGAAAGAACCCAATCTGAAAAGGCTACACATGGTAGGATTCCAGCTATATAAAATCCTAGAAAAAGCAAAACTACAGAGATAGTAAAACGGTCAGTGAAGTGGGAATGGAAATGAACATATAGAGCACAGAATATTTAGGGCAATGAAAATACTCTATATGATACCATAATGATAGGCAAATGTTATTGTACATTTGTCCAAACCCACAGAAGGCATAACACCAAGAGTAAACCCTAAGGTGAGCTACGTAGGTCCGTCAACTGTAACTAAGGTAGCACTCTGGTGGTTGCTGATAATGGGGGTCGGGGGGGTGCTGTGCATGCGTAGGAGCAAGGAGTATATGGGAAATCTCCACGCCTTCCTTTTAATTTTCTGAAAACCTAAAATTACCCTAAAAAATAAGTCTTTGTTAAAAGAGATTTACCCCAGCTATGTGAAAAAGGGAACGAAAAGAAGCAGGGAGACCAATATATTGAGGTTATTGAGGTTATCCAGGCCGTTTAGAATAGGATGATTTACGTGGAGAGAGATAAGTCACTGCTGATTGGATATAGTTTGGAAGTAGACTCAACAAGACTTGCTGATGGACCAGATGTGGGGGTTTGAGGAAAAGAAAAAAGAAAAAAGACAAGCATGATCTCTTGATCTTTGGCTTGAGAAAATGGGTGAGTGGCAGTGCCATTTATTGAGCTAGGAAAGTCTGGTGAGGAATAAGTTCACAAAGGAAGAGCAATTTGAGGCTTGTTGGACACAAGTCCAATCACAAGTAGCTGCTCTTGGCACCCAGATCCTCTATTCAGGCTGGTGCATCCATCCACCAATTGCTGGAGGTACCGTAGGTCCTCTCCACAGAATTGCTTTGATGAAAGCAGCCACCCATCCAGGGGATGCCAGGGAAGTTATGTACCCACCCTTCCCACACCACTCAGTAGGTCAGGCCAAGGCCAGACATTACCTGGACCACATCCTTTTTGTTTTCCAGCTTCACTGAGGTAGGATTGACAAATTAAAGTTGTATATATCTAAGGAGTACAATGTGATATTTTGATGTATGCATACATTGTGAAATGATCACTACAATCAAGCTAAATATCATATCCATCACCTCACACAGTTACCTTCTGTGTGTGGTAATACCACAAGATCTACTCTCAGCAACTTTCAAGTATATATTAACTCTAGCCATTACACTGTACATTAGATCCCCAGAACTTATTCCTCCTATAACCAGAAGTGTGGAACTTTTTTCCAACATCTCCCCACGTCCCCACCCTAGCCCCTGGTAACTACTCTTCTGCCCTCTGGCTCTGCGAGCTTGACTCTATCAGATTCCGCTTGTCAGGCAGGGGTGCCACACCCTTGTTTAGCCTCTTCTCCTGCCCTACCCTACTTCCTTCAATCCCTTTCCACAGAGAGTATGCCCTCAGTAAACGCCAGGCACCAGATTCCCCGCCTCAGGCTCTGTCTGCAACTGGGGAACCCAATCTAGACTACACCCAAATGAAGATGTCCAATAGGCAGCTGTCACCGGAGTCTCGAGGTAAGGGCTGGGAGACGTCAACGTGAAGCCAGGGGACCCGACATCATCTGGGGCAACACCACACTGAGAGCAAGGAAATGGAAGGAGGCGGCCAAGGAGACTGGAGAGGAAGGCCCGGCAAGGTCAAAGGAGAGCCAGCAAGCCTCTCGCTCCTGCTGGTCTATCCCAAGTCACCCCACGCACTTCCACCCCCACAGCCCCTCTCTTCGCCTAGGTTTCAGAACCGATGAGAGGAAACTCACACTTACATGGAAACGGTTTGCTGTATTACTCAAACAGGTATTGAGACCTTCTGCGAGCCAGGCAATGAGCCGGAATGGAGGGTGGATGGTAAAGAGATCCCTGACCTTCCCCAGGAGCCCTCCTAGGAGAGGAGACCGTCACCAGGTGAACAAAGTACACCGTGACAACCAACGTGAGGCAGAAAGTCAGAGGTCAAGTTCTGTTGGTTTTCAGGTGTCTCCTCCTCTTACTCCCTGCTCCTCACCTTTGCCCATTTGTACCCTCCCCCCACCATACCAAAAGTAGAGTGAAGGTTCTATCCTCATGAACTGATACTATGCCAAGCATGCTTCTTGAACTTCAAGGTGCATATGAACCACTGCAGGTCATGTAGACATGCAGATTCTCACTCAGTCTAATGGGCGGGGGCCTGGGGTGCTGCATTTCTGATATGTCTCTAGGCGATGCCAGTGACGTTGGCCAGTGGACACAGTCTGAGCATCAATGCATAGAAAACATTTACACCCAACAGCGATGGTCAAGGGCAACAGCGAGAGGTCAGCCTGAGCCATGACTTACCCCAGGTAAGCCAGTTCCTGTAGCAACAAGGGCTCAACTAAGCCTAGGCCACATCCCAGTATTTCAAGCAGCAGCAGGTGCTGGGCCTGAGCATATAATGATGCACAAACACCCTGAAGCATGATGGGAAGAGTAAAAGAAGCAGGTAACTGTATCTACCACTGCTTACTGAGGTCACTGACTTCATGCCGGGCACTGTGCAAAGGACATTAAGTGTGTTTTTCAGTCTATCCGCCCAGCTTACCCTTATGTTTTACCAATGAGAAAGCTCCAAAGAGCAAACTACTAGCCCAGGATAACACAGCCCTTCCCCAGACATTCCCACTCTAAAGCCTGGTCCCTGCATCTTGACAACTGAGATGCCTCTACAATGAGCTCATGGAATATGAAGCCCACCACTTCAAGCTGGGGGTACTGACTGATTCTGCGACAGATCTCTAGGTTGGAGAGGTAGGAGGTCAGGGACGATGGGGGTAGTGTGCACACGAGGGGCATCCCACGACCGCAGCCAGCCTAATTCACCCGGAGCCCCTCAGGGGTCCTAGGATGGGGGGAGGCCCCCTTTTCCTTGGTCCTGCTCCCCTCATCTTGATGCTTATCCTGCTATTTCTTGTTGCCACCACAAAGCACAAGAGGCTTCAAGACCCTCTGAGCCATTTTATGAAAGGAAAGAAACACATGAGAAGCATCAGTTCATTCTCCAGCTGGATACAGTGAGACCACCCAAGTTAGGGCACCAGCCCAGCCCTTGGGAATGTTCTTGGGTTGGAAACAGAAAACTAATAAGATTCTCCTGGGGTTTATGTCAGCCCTCTCCCTCCCCAGAATACGAGACCCTGCACAGATACAGGATTTCATTCGCCCGTCTCGCAGATCAGTCCAGAGAGGGGAAGGGGGGCTGGCCTTGTCACCAGGCTGGGAGCCCCCAAGGATACAGGACAGAACCCAGGGACTCGGAACATGACACAACAGGGATATGCAATAAATGTTTGTTGAATGAATTGATGTCTCCTCTCCTCCACTGGGAAACTTGGCCCAAAACAGAGAAGAAACCATCACTCTGAATTTCACAGTGAGCCGGTGGAAATGCAGAACAGGGCGGGCTGTGCACCTCACGTCCTGGGAAAGTCCGGGCACACTGTGTGAGATGCGAGGGGTTGGCCGGGCTGGCCAGGCCAGCCACTCCCTCCCCACACCAGCTTGCAAGGTCTCGCCCGTGATGTAACGACCCAGGCAGAAGTTTGCACGGCTGGGGGCTGCAGAGTCAAGCCCACCCCCCTCCCTGCCCCTGACCTCCCCAGGCTGTGACTCAGTTGGGAAGCAGCGCTCAGGCGGCTTCCAGCCAGTCCTGCACCATGAAGGTGGTGCGAGAGGGTAGTTCACAGCCCATTCCAGGCACCCAAGTGTGGGCCTTCATCCCTAGGAGATAAGTGTCTCACAGGAACTGGGGTGTGTCAAATACCTCAAGAAACCCAGGGCTAAGCAGCATGGAGCAGGGCTCCCCATCTGAACAGTGATTGTGAACTGGCTTAAAGAGTGGGTAGAATTTCAACAGGCCGCCTCCACCTGCTAACCTTTCTCTGTGCTGTGACCTCTACCTGGGGCACCTCCCCACCCTCTTCACTGAGGGAGTCCTGCTCTTCCTCCAGGCCTCACCTGAAACATCTCACCCTCAGGAAGGCCCTCCTGCCTCTCTGACCTTCCAAATGGAGTCAAAGCCCCAGGGTCAAGCAGGTCTTCTCTGCAGCTCCCACTGCACAGAAGCTGTATTTTAGTTGTGTGATTATTTCATTGCCTCCCTCACTAGATGCCATGGTGGCTGCAGCAATGTCTGTCTTGCTCTCATCATTGTATCCTCACCTGGGGCTGTGTCTGGCACAAAGCGGAAGCCCAATACGAATGTGCTGGATGAATGTTAGAACAGCGCTGGGAGGGCAGAGAAGTGGCATTTTGGATGGAGCAAGTGGTTTGCATATGGCAGGAAGCCGTGGCAATGTATGAGCATATGAATTATGACTCTAAGTCCCACTTCTGTGACAGCCCTGTATTATAACATAGGCGCTGCCTGCTTCCACTGAGGGTCCCCATCTGCACCTGCCTAATTTGCATATCCATCAAACCCACAGCCAGGTGGGTGGCAAGAACAGAGCCAGCATGGACACTGACCGTATCTAGGATGAGCACATTAGGATTCATGCATTCACAGAGCCAATCAGAGCAAAGCCCTAAAGAAACCAATCACAGAAAGATTTCCCATGACAGGATATAAGGACCCTGGCTGTCAAGCTCGCTGGCACTGGCCCTGCTGCAGAGGCGGAGGCTGTCCTTCTGTCTGCAGACACAGGCCCTGCTACAGGCACTGAGCCTCACTCTGATGAGATCCCTTAATCTGAATCCACTCTACTGCAACAGCCTCAGCTGCACCAGGGAGAGACAGCCCACCCACGCCTCTCGGGAGACCACGGATATGGCAGCATCCACCTTGGTGCTAACATACAATGTGCGCCTTTTATCCTCACTCCAGAAAAGAGAGAGAGAGACAGACAGAGAGAGAGAGAGAGAGAAATTAGTCTTAATAGGATGATTTAGTCCAGATGATTATGTTAATTCTATAATGGATAATCCTCCAAATTTATGTTGAATAATTGTATCATAAAAACATTTTTTGAAAAATCTACCTTTGCCCTGACTGGTGTGGCTCAGTTGGTTGGAGCATCATCCTATAAGCTGAGAGTTTGTGGGTTCAATTCCCAGTCAGGGCACATAGCCAGGTTGCAGGTTCCATCCCTGGTCAGGGCATGTGTGAGAGGCAACTGATTGATGTTAATTGCATCGATGTTTCTCTCCCTCTCTTTCTGCCTCTGTTCCCCTCTCTCTAAAATCAACAAGAATGTTCTTGGGTGAGGATTAAAAAAGAAAAAAGAAAGAAAAACCTACCTCTGCTAGGTTTCCACTGATTTCGTCAAAATGGGAGAGTGAACGAAGTAGGATTCCCTACAGGCCTTAGGCCCTCATGGAACCTTTGACAATTGTGAGTTAAGAGCATGAGATTTAAAGTCATGCTCCAAGCTTGGCACCCAGCTTTACACTCACATGCCAAGTGATCTTGTGCTTAGGTCAAGTTTAATATACCAGTTTCCTCTGCATGTCCATAAAATGTACACAATCAAGTGAAATGATATGATACTACACGTGCCTGGTACCTTCTAGGTCTCTGTAAATTTTAGTAGTAATAATTGCTGTGGTTAAAATAATAATCAGCCAACCCAGATGGAGGCATAGGTAGATACATTTTGCCTCCTAGCACAACCAAAAGAAAGACAAAAACAAAAAACAACCAGAACTGCCAGAAAATCGAACTGCAGGGAAGTCCAACAACCAAGGAGTTAAAGATGAAACATTAATCAATACTGGTAGGAGGGGCAGAAAAGGGCCGCTGGGGCAGAGAGGACACGCAGCAAGGCAACAGCTGGTGGACCGGGTGGTCCCACAGTTGCATGCAGATAAACTGGGAGGAACAACTGGGCAGCAAGACAGACCATACAACCCAGGGTTCCAGCATGGGAAAAGAAAGCCTCAAAACCTCTGGCTGTAAAAACCGTTGGGGGGTTGCAGCAGCAGGAGAAACTCCCAGCCTCACAGGGGAGTTCATTGGAGAGACCACAGGGTCCTAGAATGCACACAAATACACCCACCTGGAATCAGCACCAGAAGGGCCCAATTTGCTTGTGGGTAGCAGGGGAAGTGATTGAAAGCCAGCCAAGAGCCAAGCAAATGGCAAGTGGTATTGTTCCCTCCCTGGCCCCTTCCACACAACACATACAGTGCCAGAATGCAGTGACGGGGGTTGCCCTGCCCTGTTGAATACCTAAGCCTCCACCTCTTACAACATAACACGAGTGCTGAGACAAAGCAATATGGTCCAAATGAAAGAACAGATTAAAACTCTGGAAAAAATACAATTAAGCGATGAAGGCATAGCCAACTTATCAGATGCAGAGTTCAAAACACTGGTAATCAGGATGCTCACAGAAATGGTTGAGTATGGTCACAAAATAGGGGAAAAAGTGAAGGCTATGCAAAGTGAAATAAAGAAAAATATACAGCGAACCAACAGTGAAGGGAAGGAAACAGGGACTCAAATCAATGATTTGGAGCAGAAAGAAGAAATAAACATTCAGCCAGAGCGGAATGAAGAAACAAGAATTCAAAACAATGAGGAGAGGCTTAGGAACCTCTGGGACAACTTTAAACATTCCAACAGCCGAATCATAGGGGTGCCAGAAGGAGAAGAGGAAGAGCAAGAAATTGAAAACTTATTGGAAAAAATAATGAAAGAGAACTTCCCCAATCTGGCAAAGGAAATAGACTTCCAGGAAGTCCAGGAAGCTCAGAGAGTCCCAAAGAAGTTGGTCCCAAGGAAGCACACACCAAGGCACATCATAATTACATTACCCAAGATTAAAGATAAGGAGAGAATCTTAAAAGCAGCAAGAGAAAAGGAGACAGTTACCTACAGAGGAGTTCCCATAAGACTATCAGCTGATTTCTCAAAAGAAACCTTACAGGCAAGAAGGGGCTGGAAAGAAGCATTCAAAGTCATGAAAGGCAAGGTCCTACATCCAAGATTACTCTATCCAGCAAAGCTATCATTTAGAATGGAAGGGAAGATAAAGCGCTTCCCAGGTAAGGTAAAGTTAAAGAAGTTCAGCATCACCAAGTTCTCATTATATAAAATGTTAAAAGGACTTATCTAAGAAAAAGAAGAAGATCAAAACTATGAACAGTAAAATGACAACAAACTCATAACTGTCAACAACTGAGCCTAAAAAAATAAAAACAAAAAAAACTAAGTAAACAACTAGAACAGGAACAGAATCACAGAAATGGAGATCACATGGAGGGTTATCAGTGCAAAGGAAGAGGGGTGAGAATGGGGAAAAAGATATAGGGAATAAGAAGAATAATTGGCAGGTATAAAACAGACAGGGGGAGGTTAAGAATAGTATAGGAAATGGAAAAGCCAAGAACTTATATGTATGACCCATGGACATGAACTTAGGGGGGAGTAATGTTGGTGGGAGGGGGGTGCAGGGCAGAGGGGAATAAAGGGGAGAAAAAAATGGGACAACTCTAATAGCATAATGAATAAAGTATACTTAAAAAAATAAAAATCAGCCCTGGTTGATGTAGTTCAGTGGATTGAGCGTCAGCCTGCGAACCAGAGAGTCGCCGGTTCAATTCCCCAGTCAGGACATATGCCTGGGTTGCAGGCCAGGTCCCCAGTAGGGGGTGTGTGAGCGGCAAGCACACATTGATGTTTCTCTCCCTCTCTTTCTCCCTCCCTTCCCCTCTGTCTAAAAATAAAATAAATAAAACCTTTAAAAATAATAATTATTATTATTATCATTTTTTAAAGTACAAAAGGCAAAAAAGGTTTAGGGTACCCGTGGGAAGCAGAGTAATGTCCTCCTTGGCTGGAACACAAGCTAGACAAGGGAGACACAAGGCTGGAGAGGTAGAGTCCGAACTGGAGGAAGGGACTAGGATGGCTGCACCAGGAGGCTAGGCATTATTCTTCACCCCCGTAGGGCATGCCTGGGCTTCTCAGCATCTTCTCTGCCCCAGAATAGGACAGGGTTGCTTTGTCCAGCTCTTACCATGGGCCTCACCTGGCTGCACAAGGCAGCAACAGGGTTTCCCAATGAGAATTCAGCCCCATGAGAAAGAAGATTCCACCCCTTCTACAAAAAAATAACCCTAAGTCAGCACTTCTCCAACCCACCCAAAGTGGGTGTGCCCCAGAGGTGTCAGCAAAAAAAGAGATGGTTTAAACCCCAGAGAAGCGGGAATCAGAGACGCCCCAGATCACTACCCCCTGATACCCACATTAACAGAAAGAAGGCGTGTCCTTATTCCTGTATCATTTGTCTGGGTGTGTTTGATGTCCTGAAAATTACCCTGAGCCCCTAAAAATGTTCCAGTTCAGAAGGGACAGAGCAGCTTTATTTGCAATTCAATATCCTATGGTCTTTGGCTGTACTTCTGTGAAGTGTTACCTCTTAGAATAATAATAATAACAGTAATAATAATGGTAAATTTTTTTATTGCCAGGCACTGTTCTAAGTATTTAACATGTTAATTCATTTAACCCTCAGTCAGTAAAATCCTGTCGGATAGGTACTTTTCACAGATTTGAAAGGTGAAACTGAGGCACGGGAAATTCTGTTACTTGGCTGTGGCCACCAGCTGGTTATTGGTGGAGCCACGCACGGAATCCTGACAATCTGACTCTAGGCTTCATGGTCAAAACCACATCACGCAGGCAGGAAGAAAGGTGAAGCAAGATTCTGTTTAAAGAGGACACTCCATGTTGCCTCCCCTTCTGACTTCCGCTGTGTTCATTCAACATCTAACATTCATTCATTGAGTGTTTACTGTGCGCTTAGAGGCAATCTTTGGAATCATCCCAAATGGCCCTTTGGAAAAGACACCCAGGTTCCCTGGCCTGATGCCTACTGCTCAGTAGATTTTATTCATAATAGAACCCAAACAAACCGTGTTTGCCATTTTTAAAAAGAGGGTTAAGAAAAAGAATGTCAGAACAGTTTAGCTGTTTTTAAAAGCATTTTTTAAACGAACAAGTGATGCATCGCTGTCCAAATTCTAACACACCGAACGTGGCCAACACATTGTCTTGTGGTCCCCAGGTTTTTGCACAACACTCAGTAATAAAACTTCTCCCGGGCCATATCTCTCTGTGTTTTCTAAATATGTCACTCGTTGATTAAGAAGCTCTATGTGTTTTGCTTTGTTCTTTTTTTTTTTTTATTGAGGCTGCACATGTCTGTTCATGTGAAATTCTACAAGCAAGCGAAGTTCACCACAACAGCACATGTGCGCTACAGTCAAAGGGTCAGGCACATACACTCAGCAAGTATTCCCATTAAAGTGTTTTGGTCAGTTAAAAACCCATGAACGTGTAGCTTATCACATCATAATAACAGCCCATTATTGACAGTTCGAGACCTTATTATAAATCTGGGTATTTCTTTCTAGACTGGTGTGTATGTGTGTGTGAGAGAGAAAGACAGAGAAAGAGAGAAGGAAGGAACAGTTGCTAAATACTGCTAGTAATTCAACTTTGAAATAAAAATATCTTACTATCCTCCCTTCAAACTTCTGGGTCAGTTTAATGTAAGTGTAATCTGCTATTGCAAAGTAAATCAGGACTTTCTCAGAACTTTATAAAAGGACAACAAAAATAAGGTAAAAATTAGATAAACTCAAATTGATCAATATGATTGAGAGCCACCATACAAACTTGAGAGAAAGGTCAAGAATGACTCTAAAGGTTTCATTACAACTGTAAAGATGGCATTGTAACTGATTAAATTGGGGGAAACTACAGGGAAAATGGGTTTGGTAGGTTGGGGGAAAAAATCAATAGTTTTGTTTTGGTCATTTTTAGTTCAGATCCCTATAGAAAACCATGTAGAGATGTTGAATAGGCAGTTGGATATTTGACATGGATATATACAGTCTAGAAATATAGATATGAGATAGCTCTGCATATAGATGCTTTCTAAAACATAAAATTGGATGAGACCAGCAAAGGAATAGGTGGGGAAGAAAGAGTTCCAAGGGTTGAGCCCTGAAGAATTCCAACATTTCCAGGTGGGAGATAGGAGGAACCAGGAGATGAGGCTGATGCAGAACATCTGGGAAGGCAGGACCAGAACCAACACAGTGATGTCCCAGAAATTAAAGGCGGCAGCAAACAAGTGTGTTAAGTGCTGCTGAAAGCCTAGAAGGATGAAGACTGAACACTGACATGGACTTAACCAGCTTGGAGGCCAATGTGACATTGTCAAGTTGGAGTATCTGGGGACAGAAATGGGGAGATGTGGAGATGTAGTAATGGCGTGTGGAACTTCCGTCCTCTTGCCTGTTTTTTTGTTTGTTTGTTTGTTTTTATTTTTGTTTTTTAGAGAGAGAGAAGGGAAGGGAGAGAGTAAGAGAGGGAGAGAAACATCAGTGTAGGAGAGAAACACCCATTGGTTGCCTCTTGTACGCATCCCAACTGGGGACCGAATCAGCAACCTAGGCATGTGCCCTAACCAGGAATCAAACCAGCGATCTTTCGCTCTACAGGAGGATGACCAACCAACTGAGCCACATGGGTCAGGGCTCACCTATATTTTCTCAGTGAAAAAGGAAGCAAGGCCGCCAGCCAAGAGCAAGGAGGGAGGCGCCATTAGAGGTTGAGGACAGCATGTGAGATGTAGTCTTCCAGAACAAAGGGAGAGTGAATGCCCTAGAGAAATCAAACAGAACTGCCAGTTAACATGAGATAAACAGGAACAAATTCCTAGTAAGAACAGTCCAAATGGTCTCATTATTAAGCGTTCCAGTTGGAAACACGGGAAGACTTACAGGTGTCCAAATATCATTCTAGTCACTGGGCCCTTTGAGATGGAGCCTTCTCTGGTGACAGCAGCTACTGCGTGGACCCAGGCAGCTGTTTTGTTTTCTTTCTTTCTCAGGGCCTCATCTACTTCTGGTTATTTGGCATTCTCGGAGCATTTCCCATCTATCAGTAACTAAAAGAGGCAAGTGACAAGCAAGTCTGACTACTCTGAGGAGTCTTAGTTTTTGCAGGAGTCACAAACTACTCAGTGGGGGACACATCTGGCCCAGCTGCCCCTTTTTGTGACTACAAAGCCTTCTTTACTTTACAACACAGCCACACCCATTCTTTTATGTATTGTTTGTGTCTGCTCTCCACTGCAATGGCAGAATTGAGTCCCAGAGAATTTATGGCCCCCAAACCTAAAATATTTACTCTCTGTTTCTTCACAAAGAAGGGAAAAAAAAAAAAAAGGTTGCCTAGCCCTGACTTCGAGCAGTGGTTCTCAAACTTCACCATATATCAGACTCACCGCTAGGACTGTTAAAAATAGATTACTGGGCCCAACACTGGGAGATCCTGGTTCAACAGGTTTGGGATGGGGCCCGCATTCACATTTCTAACCATTTCCCAGGCAATACTGCTGCTACTGGTCCAGAGGCCACACCTGGAGAACCACTGGCTTAGAGAAAGTCCTGAACATGTCACCTGAACATTCCTGCTGTGCTTACATCCTAAGGGTTTTATTCATGACTCTGTAGTGAACTCGAACTTTTCTGTTATAACTCGAGGCTCAAACGCATAAGTAGATATTAAAGGAAAAGGCACATAAGCCTTTTTTTTTAATCTCTAAACAGGCAATTGATGAGCCAGGCAGATAAGGGAACATAAACCTCACATCACCCCTCAGTCTCCTAAGACCCTAGCAAGGGTTTCTCTAAGGGCTACTGTACTGATTGGTCTTGTTAGCAGCTCTGAAAAGGGAAACTTAATTTTCTCTTGCTTCAGAAGAGCATCAGACGTCCCACACTCAGAGCAAAATTAGATCAACAAATTTGCACCCTTGTGCCAAGACTGAATCATTAAAATCGATTCGATCCCACCAGCTGCATCGGACAGAATGGTAATCAGGGCCTCCTTCTGACACACATGCAGTCCAAGTAGGGTTGCCAGATTTAACAAATAAGAATACAGAATGCCTAGTTAATCAGGAATTTTGGATAAGCAGTGAATAGGTTTTTAGCATAAGTATATTCCATGCACTATTTGGGATATACTTATACTTTTTTAAAAAATCACTATTTTAAATTCAAAATAAATAGTTATTCTTTTTATTTTTAGGATTTTTAAAATTCATTTTAGAGAGAGGGGAATGGAAGGAGAAAGAGAGGAAGAAAAATATCAATGTGAGAGAGAAACATCAATTGGCAGCCTCTTACATGCACCCCAACCAGGGACCAAACCTGTAACCTAGGCATGTGCCCTGACCAGGAATTGAACCGATGACCTTTTGTTTTACAGGATGACACCCAAGCAATGGAGCCACACCAGTCAGGGTAGGTATCTTTTTTTATCTGTCAGGCCCAACTCTTAGGTTCTCCGAAGAATCCAATCACATTTCCCTTTATTTGGTCTTCCTAGAAAGCTGACAAGGAGTACATAATTAGCATGTATATGTACATAGAACATTGGATAGAGGTAGAAAATCCACCATGCTCCTCCCCTCAGGAAAATACAGTCTGGCAGAAAATGGTACAGAAATTATTTTATTACCAGCAAGCCAATCCCAGGAGTGGAATTACATAATCCAGATGTCAGAGGTATTGAAACCACCTAAAGGTCTTTACCTCTGCACTAGATGGTCTTAGGCCATCATCTGATCTTTTATCTGCAAAGAAGTTTCATGGTTAAACTGTCAGTGGTCAGAGTCTCCAACTGTCAGCCTTTAGCTATCCCTCCTCCAACTTCCTAATTTGATGCTTCCAATTTTCAAATGAAGTTAAAGTAACAGACTTGTTCAAATCATGCTTAAACTGAAAATAAACAGGCCCTACGTAAAAGCCTGGGTATCGCTCCTCTGCATAATGCAGCCACACATGCTGAAGGATAAAGACCAACTGGGGCCTGAACAGGACTGCAGCCAGGGGTGTAAAGAAATAGGCGTGTCCCATGCGAAAAAAGCTGAAAGAGCTTCTTCCTATTCCCTCTTTGCTGCCTGGAAGGTGCTGTTATAGCTAGAGCTCCAGAAACTACCCTGTGGCCTGGAGGAAGGAAGCCACAGTCTAAGGATGACGACACAAGAAAGAGAAGAACCTGGGTCCCTGGTGGTTTTGTGGAATGACCATACCAGCTCCTAACAGTCTACACCTGGAATTCCTTCATGTGAGACAATAAACCCAAATATACTGAAGCCTAAACTATAGTTGAATATCTGTTCATCGCAGCCAGACATTATTCCTAAATGCTACAGGCTCAGGGTATATCGAAATATAAAGAAACACCAAAACAAGGTTAGCAAAATTATGATAACTTATGTTAAATTTTGGTAACCTCATTTTGACGTCTCTTTATATTTTGATATACCCTGAGACTATGGGGCATTTACACAATGGAATACAACTTGGGCATAAAAAAAGAAGACAGTTTTACCCTTTGTGATGGTCTGGCTGGATCTGGAGAACATTATGCTAAGTGCAATAAGCCAGTCAGAGAAAGACAAATGCCATATGATTTCACTCACACGTGGAATCTAATGAACAAACTGAACTAACAAGCAAATGGAGCCAGACTCACAGACAGAGAGCAGGGTGACAGCTAAGGTGGGGAGGGTAGGTGGTGCTGGGGTTGAGCATAAAGGACACATGGACAATAGTATGGTGACTGAGGTGGGGAGAGGGTCTGGAGACTAAACGGTAATGGGAAAAATATGATAAAAAAAATTTTTTTTAATTTCAAATGAATGACATGGAGGTTAGGGACACCAACCCCCATGCAGTCAAAATCTATACATAACTTTTGACTTCACCAAAACTTAACTACTAACAGCCTACTATTGATCGAAAGCCTTACCTATAGCATTAACATATATTTGTACATTATATATAATATACTGGATTCTTACAATAAAGTAAGCTAAGGAAAAGAAAATGTTATTAAGAAAATTATAAAAAATACATAAAACACATGTACAGTGTTCATTGAAAAAAATGCACGTACAAGTGGACCCACATCGTTCAAACCAATGTTGTTCAAGGGTCAACTGTACAGACACTCAACAAGCGAACGGGGTTTCTTCTGCATACAAAAATAATTGTGCCGCTTACTTCTTTCAATCCTGTAAATTGTGCCTGCACATGTAACCTCATTTAGAAACAACGTCCAAAACATTTCAATAGAAAGGCAATTTAAAACTACAGTGAGATGCCACACACCTATGCTAAAAAATAAAAGGGAGTAAATAAAAAATAGAACCCCCACGCGCTGACGATGGGAACACAAAATGGCACAGCCACGCTGGACGAGGGTGGGGCAGTTTCTCCAGAGTTAGTCACACGCTTACCCTGAGGCCCGGCAACCCCACTCTTAGAAATCAAAATTTATGTTCGTACGAAAACCTGCACATGGATGTTTCTAGCAGCTTTATTCATAAGCACCGAAAGCTGGAAACAACCCAAATATCCTTCAACTGGTGAATGGATAAACAAACCGTGATATATATGCAGCAATGAAACTATTGATACACGCAATAACATGGATGGATCTCAAAAGCACTATAATACGTGAAAGAAGACAGACTCAAAAGGCTATATCATTTCATTTATATGGCATTCTGGAAAAGGTAAGACTCTAGGGATGAAAAACAGATCAGCAGTTGTCAGGGGTTCAGGTAGGATGGGTCAATTAAACAGAGCAACACGAAGGAATTTGGGGGGTGACAGAACTGCTCTGTATCTTTATCGTGGTGGTTACACAACTCTGCACACTCGCCAAAACTCATAGAACTGCACCAAAAAGAGTATTTCATTCACTCTATGTAAACTGAAAATAAATTTTGAAAAAGTTGAAATGAGCGGCCTTTGGGAAAACAGCTGTGGGCTCTATGGCTTTGCTCGGGTGGCCACCTTGGTCCCGGTCTCGGTGTCCATCCCGGTCTATTCCGTCCCCATCCCTACCTGCAGACACTGTGTGGACATTCTTCCAAAATCTAATACAGGGGTAGGCAGAGGGGATTCTCCATCCAAATCCCGGACACATTTTAATACCAACCACTAACTGGCACCCCTGAAATGCAGAACAATAGCCATATTGTGTGCAGCTCCATACAGGCCACTGCATAAACATTAGCAACAAGTTCCATGGTGACTCCCTGCTACTGGCCTTTGCAGCTGCCCAGCTCCCAGGACTTGAGGATCTGCCCAGCGTAACATGGAGTCTGGATACAGTTCAATGTGTCAGTCTTAAACCTATAGCTCGTAAGAGTCTCAGTCCTTGGAAACTCCCTGGTAATAGTACAGACGACAGACCCACTCCCACCAAAATCCCCAGTTTCAGGCTTCCTAATAGTGATCCCTGACGACCTGCTGGCGGACACTGTGCCCCGAAGCTTTGAACATCCAGGGTTAATCCGAGAGTTAGGCCATGGAAATTCCATCTGCTGGGGAGGGACTCTGACCAGGACGCGTTTGCTTTGACACCTCCTCAGCATAAGCACAGTCTGTCTCTCTTGACCTTATGAGCTACTAAGCCTAGTTTATTAAATATTGAGTATCCAAGGCTTATTGCAATAGGGGTATTTTTGTTGACCAAAAAAAAAAAATCCTTCAAACATAAATCATTTAAGGCACCCTCCGCATTAGCTGGCGTGAAATAAACAGAGCCTGTCTTATGGGAAGAAGGCGCCAGAATAGTGTTGCCAGCTTCAAACCTCCTGCCTGGCCATCATAAACTCCACCCTGGATGCTTGAAATATAGTAAAAACCTTCACAGAAAGGTTTCTTCCCAACTATTTTTTTCCACCCACCTGTGCTGGGTAACCTGACCCTGCTCTAATGTGCTATAAATGCAGCACGGTGTATTGGAAAACACAAGGACTTTGTAACTAAACAGACTTGGATTCAAATCCAGTCTCTTCCTAGGAGCCCCGAGCACTTTCCTTAAATTCTCTGTACCTTGGTTTGCTCATTTATAAATGGGGATAATAACTGGTCCCCTTTGCAAAATGGTTAATGGAAATAAATGAGGCTCTATGCAAAGCACCTAACATGGGACTGGCCTCATAAAACATGTTCATTACACCTAAGTCTTTCTCTCTCCTCCTTATTTTCCTCTATCTGGAGTTTCCTCCACTTAAAACAAAGCTAACACAGAAAGCAGAGGCAAATGACCAGAGAGCAGGAGGAAGGAGCCCTCTGCTCCGAGTTAGAGGACCTGTTCAAGGGAATGACTGATATGTGAGTGAAGAAAAGAAACTTGGTCTCCAATTGTGTCTCCTTGACTAATCATCAAGTGGGGTCCCTTCCTAGGGAGTGTTATACCAGTAAACCTCTGCTTTCTCACTGCCTCAATCCTCATTCACACCCAGTTGGAATTCTTTATTGGCCCAGGAATCAATGAAAAACAAATTAAATGGCCAATGTCCATCAGAATACAGATTTTTTTTTTTAAGTGTTTTAACTGCTCCCACCTCCTAGGGTACTCTTGGAAAATGCCCTGACATTTTCTGGAAACTTTTTACACAGCATAACTTAAAAAGCAAGATTGTTTTCCAATGGAAAATAGCTCTTCACAAAAATAAGAAACTGAACATTCATTAACGACAGTCACCATTTTGAAAAGCTTTTACATAAATCCTCTCCAGAAGTTGCATTTCCCCAGGGCTACCCTCTGAACTAAGAGCTGTCTCTCTCCACTGCCTAGACCCTGCAGGGGGACTTGGTAAGTCAGAATTCAATGTATCAGTCTATAAAATCAAAGTGAAGTCCATCGGAGGGCATGCATTTGCTTACAGACATTTACCATAACTGAGGAAGAGCACTAGTCAAACCCTGCTCTCGGATGTAGTTTATTACAAGTTCAGATCATAGGGCAATATGTTATACACTAGTTAAAGCAAAATTACACTGCATATAGAGTAAATATGGATGATGGCTCAGAGACACAGGAAACGCACATATTTATGATGGTTGGTGCATAATAGATGATTATTCAACACCTGATACCTGTTGGGCCCTGGGAATTACCATGCTGGTAATACAGAGATTGAAGACAGGTCTCTGTCTTCTGAGTACTTTTGATGTAGTTGACAATAGGGGATCCCTGCTCCCCAAGGAGGCCACAGTCTAATGGGGCAAAAAGATAAACACACAGTGAACAAACCAATCCATCCCTTTGCTAAGTAGTAGACAGAGAGCAAGAGGAGAGGGGCATTTCAAATAATCTGGAGAGTAGATGTCTCCCAAATAAAAATCTCACAAAAAATAAGTAAATAAATACACTGACATATCACACACACACGTACACACACACACACCAATACTTAGCATTAACAGGAAAAGGGGAAGGAAAGAGAAAGAAAACAGAAAAACAACTCCCCTGCACTGTTTCGAGCCCAGGCCATCCCAAGTTATAATTGTACCTGGGGAGGTTACCACAACAGACCAGAATGGCCTCTCCCTCCAGCCTCCAAAACTAACAGGAAGAACGTCGGAGGGCACCGGAAGGCCAACGCAGCACCCGCAGAACCCCAGGCTCCGTCAGAATTAGAGACGTGTCCAAGGTACACACATTTTTCAAAGAAACAGGACGGAGGCCAGATGAGAAGGCGGGCAGAAAGGATGCAGAGGCCCAGGCCCCACAGTCCTGGCTAGCAGGTTCCCAGGGGCCTACCTGTGGTCTATCCTTCCCTGCGTCTAAACACAGCCTGTTCCGTGGCCAGTCTTTCTTGTGCCCACCACCCTCTGAGCAGTAGCCATCATGAAGGTACAACATGGCCTCATCCAAGGAGGCGAAACGCTGGGATAGGTAAGAACCAGGACTTACCTTCTTGCATATAGATAACCATGCAATCTTGTTGGTCAACTTCGGACATTTGAAATGAACAGAGAGGCAGATTCAGTGGTTGCTTCATTTCTACTGCTTGTATTCATATGCACAAGAAATGTATGCTCCTTGTAAACAAGGAAAATGAAAATCTCCAGAATCCCGCCACCCAGAGGAAACTATTACTGTTCTAATGTGTACTCTTTTTGCTGTGCTATTTATCATTTACAAAATGGAACTCTACAATACACAATTCCTAAGGTCTGAACCTCCCTTTTTGCCCCCACTAAGTCCCTTGTGAACTTACCCCTTTCAAAAACAACCATTTTTACAGATCGTGCCTTGGATCTGGGCCATAACTTACCTACTTTCTACATAAGTTCATTCTTAATTCTTCTTTTCTGTTTCTGTCTTAGCCTCCCTTATGTTTACTGAATGCCACTGAATTAGAGGCACAATGTCTTTACAGCTAAAAAATGGCAGAGTCACCTTAAATCCTGGGTCCTTACTTTTGTTCTCTCTACTGTTGGTTAATTACAAGACAAAATGGGATCTGAATGTCTTTTGTGTAGCTATGGAGAACTAGGACGAATGGGTAGAAGTCTCAGGAAGGTGGAATTCCATTTAGTGGAAAAAGCAATCATTACACGCTTAAGTAAGAAAATAGATCATCAGTAAGGATGTCTTAGAAAGAATTTAATCACATACCTAAGATTCCTTGTGGTAGATTTCACCTTTTATAAATAGATAGTGAAGTTAACTAAGTTTTGCTATCAAAACAATAATACAATTCCTCAAGGATGAGACATTAATGGAAATGGAATAGTACTGCTTCCTGCGGCTGTCAATCCCTGAATTCTAAGGCAATGTCTATTTCCCAAAGAACTCCCTGGTGGCCAGCAGGGAGTAAAAGCAGCTATGGTTCCCAGCCTCAGAAACTCTCTCACCACCACCCATTAAACCTTTGGCCCTCTTCATCAGAGGTTCTCAAGACAATTCCTCCATTAGTGTGGGTGTTTTCATCACACTCCTCCTATTTCCTTCAAGGCCGCCCTCCAATAATAATTCTTTCTTTCTGCATCTCCAGCCACTTTCTCTCAAATCTTTTCCTATCACCTTTAAAAAAATTACCTGTATATCTATCTCTCTATCTAATTCTCTTCCTTCCTGCCCCATGTTTCATGGCCAAGCCTATTGAGAAAGTGGCCAATACGTTGTTTCCACTCTCCCCCTTCACGGCAGTCTGCCTTTGGCCTTCGTGATGCACTGAACGTGCTCCTGCTGAAGATGCTCATGGTTTCCCAGTGGCCCAGGCCTATGAGACACCTCGTAGGTGTTAGCTGTCTGGACCTCTCCTGGGCTTCCCTCTTGCTCAGTTAGCCTCTCACTTCTCGCTATCCTTGTTCTGGCTATCTGTGTATCTACTGCAGTAAAGTAAGTTGTCCCATGTCACTGTCAGTTCAGGCCGCTATAACAAAAACACCATAGACTGGGTGGCTTTAACAATAAACATCCACTTCTCATAGTCACGGAGGTTGGCAAGTCCAAGATCAAGGTGCTGGCCATTATGGTGTCTGGTGAGGACCCACGTCCTGGTTCATAGACAGTATCTTCTCACTATGTCCTCATAAGGCATGAGGGGTGAGAGAGCTTACTGGGGCCTCTTTTACAAGGGCACTAATCCCATTGATGAGGGCTCCACTGTCATGGCCTAAACACCTCCCAAAGGCCCCCACCTCCTACACCTCCTAACACTATCACATTGTAGGTTAGGATTCCAACATATGAATAGGGGTAATACAAACATTCAGTCCATTACACCCTAAAACTTAGCAACTTAAAGCAACAATTTTGTCATGTTCGCAGATTCTATGCGTCAGAAATTCAGAAAGAACACAATGGAGTGACATTTTTCTGTTTCATGAAGGGTTCAAAGGCTATAGGTTGAATTTACAGCAGAGGGCACTTCTGGGCTTGATGCTGGTTGTCAGCTGTGACCTCAGCAAGAGCTGCTGGTCCAAACACCTACACTTGGCTTCTCCGCGTGGCCTGAGTTCTTCAAACCATGGCAATCTCAGATTCTTACATGGTGGCTCAGGGCTCCAAAGCAACCCATGAAAGCTGCATCTTCTTTCCTAGCCTTGGAAGTCACACAGCATCACCTACACTGGAGTCACAAGCCTGCTAGATCATGGGAAAGAGACATAGATGCCCCCCACCCCCAGAAGGAATGTTACTGTCACACAGGAAGGATGTGGGGGATGGAGGATAGTGCTACAGTCATCTTTGGAAATGCAATCTGTTACAATCTTCTTCCGTGGCTTTTTTTTTTTTCCCTATGCCCAACTTAATGGTATCATTGTCCAGAGGTTGATAACATGTTTTCCCAGGACAACTTCAGTCATACTTATGGCTTTAACTCTCATCTACACTTTGGTGGTTCCTCGGTCAACATTTGGTCTAGAATATATGCTAAAAACTTCACCTGGATTTGAGATGCTTCAAATTCAACACGTCCAAAACAGTCCTTCCTTGCCCCTCATCAAGTCTGCTTTATTTTATGTACTCCCCAATGTGATTTGATTTACCATCTAATTTCTCAAGTCACCCAAGCGATGATGATTTCAGAAATTAGGTCCTTAGCCAGCCTTTGAGCACACATATGTCCAACTCCAGGGCCCATGCTATTTCACTGCCTCTGCTACCTTCCCTAGTCTCCAATAACTGATGCCATTTTAAAAATAGACCAGGAAACCCAGAAGTGTGAGAGCCTATTAAAAGGAACTCCATGTTCAAGAAGTCAACTTGGAGAGAACTTCTTCCAATGAGATAGAGGAAGGTCAAGTGTCAAATCACCTAAGTGATCAGCAGAGAAGAACTGTTGAATGGTGGCCCCTTAGGTACATGTGCTGGAGAAACCCACCCTTTAGGGGTATAGTAGCCCTGTCATGCAGATAAGTTACACAAGCATGAACAAGAAATGGATTCCACCAGCAAGTGGGCTTACGTGTGCATACCCAACAAGTGACGGTCGAGGGGGAGGCAGCTGATTTCTCTGCTTTGACGGCAGAGGTGGGCAGAAGTTCCACAGAGGTACATTTCTAGTAAGGCTTAGTTTATTATATAAGTGTCTCGGAATGGTTGCAAATCAGTCTCTGTTGCAAATGACAGAAAATAAAATCAAACTGACTTAAGCCACAAAGGAGTGCATCAGCTATTTATTGATACATAACAAACCACTCCAAAATTTAGTGGTTTAAAATAACAATTCATGACTCTGTAGGCTGACTGCGTGATTCCTCCGCTGGATTCACCTGGGCTCACTCATGCAGCTGCGTTTGGCTGGAAGTCAGTCCCCAAGACAGCCTCGCAGACATGCTGGGCAAATGGTGCTGGCAATAGGCTGGGGCACTTCGGGTCTCCTGTACATGGCCCCTCATCTTCAGCAGGCTGACTTTCTTACATGGTAGCTTCGGGGCAGAGCTCTAAGAAGGTAAAGGCAGAAGCTGCAAGGTCCCTTGAGGCCCAGTCTCCCAAATCCATGCAGTGTTGTTCCCACCACATTCTATGAGTCAAAACAAGTCACCAGCCAGCCCAGATTTAAGAGGTGGGGAAAGAGACTCCAACAGTTAATGGAAGGGACCACAAAGAAACTGTGGTCATATTTAATGTATCACCAACAGTTGAAATGGGAGATACAAGGGAGCTTGGAGCATAGATGCACCCAAATGTTCACAATGTATTATCAAAAACCCATCTCAAATTCCCTCTTTCAGCTTGCTTTGCTCTAAGTTGGCTTTATTCTCAAGCAAGCTTTTCATTCATAGTGACCAAGTGACCACCAACGTCTATAAGCCTACATCCTCACTATGTCCCAACCCCAGAACTTCTCTTCCTCAATAGTTTCAACAAAATTCCAAGAATTGAATTCATTGGATCAGTGTGGGTCACATGACTATCCCTGCCGGGAAGAGAGCACAAGCTGATTGAGCAAGCCTTGGTCACACACACTCTGCAACTGGGAGGTAGAATCAATCCACTTAAGTTATGGGGACAGTGAATGAGGGAGGGATTTTCCCCAAAAGAAAGTAGAGATTCTGGGAAAGGGACTAGTCAAGGAACATGTATGACAACATGTAGTCATGGACATGGACAACAAGGTAGGGACTGACTGTGGGAGCAGGGGATGGGCTGGGTGGAGGAGGGCAGGGGGAGAAAAATGAGGACAACTGTAACTGAATAACAATAAAAAAAATTTTTTTAAAGAAAGTAGAGCTTCTATTACCAGAAAAGAGAGAAAAGGTACTAGGCGGACCAAAGCAACAGATGTTTACCATAATAGACTTCTCAAGACGATGACAGGGCAAACAGCCACCACAGAGTGCACTGAAATTCTCTCTCCCAACGCACCACACAACTTCCCCAGTTGACAAGTCCCAGGTTCCCAGTGGGGTGTTATGTACACCATTGAATAGCTTGTTGTGAATACGAAAAACAAAGACATAAGACAAAGCCTTTGGCAACAGCACTTGCACAATTCTTCCATCTGGCAAAAGATGTCCTTTCTTGGACATTTGTCATATTGCTCCCAAAGATGCCCCTCCCTAATAGGAATCAGAATACTCTTTGTCTTTCAACTTAGTGGTTTTTCTGGATCAGATGCAAACACAATTTCCTCTTTGCCTCCCACAGCCTTATTAAAGGCCAACTCAAAATAAATAAATGAATGAGGGAATGAATCAAAATGTCCCTCAGTAACTAGAACTGTGCTCAGGCCCAAAGCTCTAGGTACAGGAGGCAAAGATGGTCACCGAAGCAGTCCAACCAGTCCATCTCTTTGGAACCTCTTGGAATCCAATGTATCGACTTACTTTGTAATACTTTTCATCTTCCCAGACACCTCCAGGGTATGGGACAAGGGGCTGGGAAAAAAAATCTTCATTTCAGTTTCATCTCATGGAATAACAGTTGCACATGGCCCTTAAGACTTGCTCTTCCACAGAATTAGACATCACTGTTTTAGAACTGCAGTTGCCCAGCTGAGATCCCTAATTTCATGTCAGTGCAGGAACGGCTCCAACCCCGAAACAAGATGCTCCGCCACCCTCAAACATGAACATAGCATCTGGGAGGGCAGAGGCCAGAGACATCAAGAGGCTCTCTTTCTTCCAAGGGAGCTTGTCTTCACATATGTGAATAGCTACTGGCAAAAGCAAATGGAATTAGCATTCATTTATGATCTTTTAAGTGACAGATTGCGTAAGTCATAGATTCCAGGCCTTGCCTGAAATTTTATTCCCTTCTACAATTTTAGCCTCAGAAAGTCTCAGACTACAGCGTGCATGAGAATTGCCTACAGAACTTTTTAGAAATGCAAATTCCCGGACCGTGGAGCATCTCAGGTAAGCTTCAGACTAGACTTTAGGAAATATACTCTTGAGAAATACAAGTCCACTGGATAAACAAAAGTCTTAAGTGCTGGTTCTCAGCTCCTCAGAGAAGAGGCCAATTTTTAGTGTCTAACTAACTCACTGTAGTTGAGGCCAATAATGACATCCAGTTACAGGTTGGCATGACTGAAGTCCCCGCGTGCTGGATCAGGCCATTACAGTTTGTGGTCATGAGCCCAATCAGCCATGTTGGGTGCAGGGATGGTCGAGCAGTCTGTACTGTGATGCACACCTCACTTTCCTTAGCACTGGGGAATGCCTAGTTGTCAGGCTTTTCGTAATTAATTCAATCACCTTAAATGTCAATGGTCTTAATACACCAATTGAAAATATATAGAAAGAAAAAAAAAAAGTGGATGTGCTAAGCACAAGCCGCCTTATCTGGAAATATCCCTCTGGAAAGTCATGCTAACAGCAAGGGGTTTTGATTCTGAAATGCTCTAAAAGCAGCTTGGATCACATGGGGGCCCAGCCACAGGCCCCGCTGTCACTGACTTTCCAACCCCAGACAAGAGAAGACAAGGCTTGGCATGGGGTGAGGGGAAAAGGAGCATTTGGAAAACCAGGCACTGCTCCTCCAGCCCCAGGGAACTGCCTGGGGACCAGATCTGGGAACACACTGGGCGATCACTACCTGACCCCTGAGCCCAGGAGCTGTGAGGAAGACATGTCAGCAGGGCCTTCACATCACCTCCTAATGGTAAGACTGCTTCTCACAATCTTAGAGAAAAAGGCATAGGTGATCTGGCTTACTTGAGCTTCCTTCAGGTGCTCAACTCAAGAAAACAACCTGCCATCCCAGGAAAAGAGAAAAGGAAACAAGACTTCAGGAAGGAGAGGGTGTACAGTGCCTAGAGAAGACACAGCCACGTGGCATGAGGAGAAATCACGTCAAAGCACACCTTTCCTCCACTGATTCCATTTAAGGGGGCCCCCCTGACTGACAGCAGGTTGGGAAATAGAAGGGATCTGACTTATTGCACAAAAATCAGTGTCATTTTAAACCAAAGAAAATAGAGCCACGGGCTAGAAATCTTCCATATCAGGGGGGAAAACTAAGCAAAACAAAACAATTTCGGGTTCTCATGTGAGTCTCCCATATTTTATTATTTCATCTGCTATTTTTATGAAGAGCGAACACTTACTGAGCATCCTGCCATTATTTCATCTAAGCTCCACAATGACCCATTGAGGTAAATGATACCTTTAATTTACAGATGAGAGAATGGAAGTTTAGACCTCAGTTAATTTGTCCAAGAATACATAGCTAGAAAGTGGTAGAGTTTGGACTTAATCCTAGGTCTCTTTGACTCCAAACCACTAAATACCCTCCCTTCTGGATGGGCAAGAAAGCAGGCGTGTAGTCAAATGGTAACAAATCAAAGCTCTCCCATCACCCAGCAATGAGGAAGGAGGTGCATTTCATAACCAAGGCAGATGCAGCTCCAAGAGAAGGAAAGGTACAAAATTAAGAACCAACAATAGTTTGAGTCTAGGATGTGGACCCAGTCTTTTTTCTCAGTCCCTACCTCAATAGGAGAAGAAAGCATAATAACACACAACCTGGAGAGGGCACGGGACCCTCAAAGCCAAGGTGAAAATGAGACAGATGGGAGTGATACAGTGGAAATGCACCTTGTCCTCTGTTCAGCCCCTCACTGCAGACTGCCTGGGCCAGTGCAGCTACTAACTTGCTCTAAGGTTTTCTGAAGTCACTGCCAGAAATGCAGGGAGAAAGTATCTACAGAGGTAGGGGGGAGGGGCCTGGACACTGTCAGGCACTCATCAACAAATACAAAAGGTTTCCATTTCAACCATCAAATGGGGTATTGATTTTAAAAGGCCTCCCGAGAATACATTGTGCCAATCATGAAACGTGCCCTTGTGCTCTGGGCCTTTTGCCACGTGACTCCGCGTACATCTGCACTGGTTGCAGTGCTATTAACAAGCATTAAGAGTCTTAATGTTAAGATCCACCTCCACTTCTACAAACTGTATCTCTGGCTACTTGTTTTGGTTCCAACCACTTTAAACAGGTTAATTAGCCAAAGGCAACTCAGAAAGATAATCCTTTACTAAAATTCAAGCTATTTCTTCCCCTTGGCTAGACTTGTGAAACTTCCCCAAGATCTCCAGGGCCTCTGTGAGCAAAAAGGTCATGGACAGAGCAACTGAGGCACAGACCTGGGTTCTGGCTCTGGCTCTAAACGATGGCTTGTTGGCTACATGGACTTGGACGATTCTGTTCTCATGTGTAAAAGGAAGAATTCCTGAGATTCCTTCCAACTGTGAGTCTATATAATCGCGCTCTCTTCATTTGGGGGGCCTTCTGGAACCATCTTCGTCGGCCTATTTATTCTACTCTGTAAGTGTCCAAATTCTTCCTACAGTCCCTTTTTCCTATCTGCTCCTGATCTTGGAATGTCTGCGCTGGTAGTCACAATGGAGGTTAGTCAGTCTTCCTTCAGTAGGTGAAGGAACTGGCTTATTTCACTTCGCCTAAGTGAAAGACAAATGCCATATGATCTCACCTATAAGAGGAATCTAACGAACAAAACAGAACCACAGTCATGGAAACATGGAACAGACTGACGGTGACCAGAAGGGTGAGGGGAGGGAGATAATGGTGGAAAGAAGGGGAAGGAACTAGTTAAAGAGCATGTATGAATGACCCACGGACATGGACAACATTGTGGGAATTGACTGTAGGAGTCAGGGGTAGGATGGGCGGAGGAGGGCAAAGTGGGAAAAATTGGGACAACTGTAATAGAAAAACAATAAAAATTTTTTTTTTAAGTAGGTGAAAGAACTGATCACACAGTCACAGATCTCCCTTTCTGGGTTCTGACCATCAATGTCCAGAGCAC
Organism: Mormoops blainvillei; assembly: GCA_004026545.1. Taxonomy (NCBI): domain Eukaryota; kingdom Metazoa; phylum Chordata; class Mammalia; order Chiroptera; family Mormoopidae; genus Mormoops; species Mormoops blainvillei. The sequence goes on along the minus strand of PVJD01005450.1, from coordinate 54,650 downwards.
TTCTCCCCACACATCCCACCGTCCACTCTGCTGGTCTCCCAGAGCTACTAATCCCAAAACAGACACTAGACTTGTTGCCTCAGCATCCCTTCCATTCTCCTGCCTTGTCCAGTCATGGGATCAGGATAAAGGAGGAGGAATCACCTGACCCCCAGCTCCAGAAATTGGTACCCTGTCACCTTCCCTGCCGCAGTGAATGGTCTACAGAATCTAGGCCTAAGTCGCTCACACCATGGCACTCTCCTGGCCAAAGAGGTTGGTTAGAAGAATGGGCATTTGGCCCTGACTGGTATAGCTCAGTGGGCTGAGCACCAGTATGCAAACCTAAAGATCACCAGTTCAATTCCCAGTGAGGGCACATGCCTGGGTTACAGGCCAGGTCCCCCGTTCGGGTTGTGCAAGAGGCAACCAATCAATGTTTCTCTCACTTGTCAGTGTTTTTCTCCCTCCTTTTCCCTTTCTCTAAAGATAAATAAATAAAATCTTAAAAATATATACGGGGCCCAGCAGAAGGAAGGTCTGCTTGAGTGTAGTTGGTTAGGGTAATAATATGGGTATAATTTATAGTTTTAATTTGAGCATTTCACCTAAAATGTCACATGGTATGCTTGAGCATGAAATTGTTATGTTACAGAATTACATGCTTATGATCTTGTAATAAAAGATTCTGTAATTAAAAAAGGGGTGTTATTTGTGCAGGACCCTGTATATTTAAAAAAAGAAGAATGGGCCTTTGATTCAATGTAGTACAATAAGCTAAGAGCCAAAGTTTTCTGAGAGCATGTAGGGAAAGAGCTACTGGGAGCCAATTCTATCTTCCTCCTTCGAGAAGGTGTGATGTTTAGAGATGAAGCTTGGAACCACTACAGCAATTCTGCCACCCTGAACACCTAGGTTTCTGATTAAACAGATACCACAAAGGGCAGAGTGGAGAGACATCCACTCACTGAGTGCTTTGACGGCATCATTAAGCTGCTGAATCAAACCAATCCTGAAGCCACCTTGTATCTGTATCTTCTGCTATTACTTGAGCCAATGGGTAAGCCAGTTCAAAATTTCTTATCTGTTTCTTATACTCTACATTCCCAAGTGATGTATACCTGCCACACAAAGCTGGTCTCCAGTTACACTTTAAAGGCCTCCTGACTAGCACTAGAGAGGAAAACCAGTGCCCTCATACTTTTACTGCTGGCACCCAAAACCCAAGAGACTCCCCTTCCTTGGCCACCAACCAAGAACTCAGGCAGAGCTTCTCTCTCACAGCTCTGCAGTCACACATGGCTTCCCCACCCAGAGGCCACTGCCAAGAAGGCAATGATGGCACCTAATCCCCTTCCTCTGTACCCCTCCATGGCCACTCCAGAGACCAGAAAGGTGGCACTGCGACATAAAAGTTTCGGTCTACTTGTTTAAAAATCAGTGACATCTCCTAACAAATGAATAGGTCCCAAAGTCATCGTCACTGGATGCTAAGGTCACTGATGCTAGGTACCTCCTCATGGAGGTACATGCCAACTCCCATGAAGCGTACTTGCCAAAAATATATCAAATCCATATCTGATCAAGCCTCCAGATCTATCATTTTACAGGAACTATAAAGGACGCAAGAACATGTCACATGACATGACAAGAACGCAATCAGCAAAATCTAGTGTGGAAAACCCTTGCGGGACCTGTTTATGCAACAAATAAATTACAAAGTAAAAAGAAGGTGGAGGGAAACCCACAGGTTAAAAGATTTAAGATATAGATAAGGCAGGATGTGGACCTTATTTGGATCTTGATTCAAATGAACAGAAAAGCACATTTGAGAGATAACCAGGGTGATCTGAATGTTGACTGAATTACATTACATGAAGGAATGAATTATTGTTAATATTCTTTAGTTGTGATATGGTATTGTGGTTAGAGTTTTTGCAAATCTTTACATTTTAGGTATATATATGAAAATATTTATAGATGATAAAATACAATGGCTGGATTTGTTTCTAAATAGTCTAAGTGGAAAACTAGAGGGATAGGTGGAAGAAATGAGACTGGCCTGGAGTTGTTTATTGTTGAAACTGGGTGAGGGTTCCATGGAATTCATCACACTGTTCTCTCCTTTTCTGTGTATATTTGAAAGTTTTCATAATAAAAAAAAGGTTTTGTTGGTTTGTTTGCTTGTTTTTAACAAAAGGACCCAAAGGTGAAAAAGAGTCCAAATTATTATAATTTCTATAATCTTAGAAGAGGAAGATCTTTTTCATTCTGACCCCAAAGATAGATTAGCTACATAAAGGTATAACATTTAGTAGATTAAAACCACACTGTCTTCTCATAAGGCATTTGCCAAACATGACAGAAAAGCAAATTAATATCCTTATTATTAAAAGCAATAAAAACTGGCCCTGGTCAGGTGGCTTAGCTGGTTGGGGGTCATCCCATGCACCAAAAGATTGCAGGTTTGATTCCTGGTCCGGGCGGATACGGGAGGGAACCGATCAATGTTTCTCTCTCATATCGATGTTTCTCTCTCTCAAAAAAATCAATAAACATATCCTCAGGTGAGGATTAAAAAAAAATCAAAAAATTAAAGATAAAACTCTTCCAAGTCAGGCAGTAAGGTAGGAAAAAGAAACATAAACTACCACCCTTATTTTAAAAATTAGCAAAATATCTGTCCAGATGATTCCCAAGAGAAAAGGGACTAATGTAGGATTGCCAGGTACAATACAGGATACCCAATAAAGTTTACATTTCACATAAATAACAAATAATTTCAACTAATAACAAGTAATTTCTTATTGGGGCCCTACTTATACCAAAACATTATTTCTTACTTATTTAAATTCAAATTTATGCAATTTACATTGTTTTACATTAGATCATTCAAAATTTACATTATTCAGTGACATTCGAATTGACCCAATTTATAATTGAGGCAAGCCTACGTTAGGCTTTTTAGTTGCCAACTCTGACAACCCTACCTAATGGCCAATACATTTGAGAAAGTCACCACCCTCATCCCTTAGCATCCAGGGAGAGAGAGTGAGAAGGGCGGAAAGAAGCCAGGGCAGCGGAGAGGAGCACAGGCACCGTAGGCCCAGGTGGGAAAGGCTACCTCACCCGCACGTGGCCCTGGCCTGCACCTGGCCCTGAGCTGGTCAAGGGAGTCTGGCCTCAGGGCCTCAGAAGGGCAGAAAGGCGGTGACCAGCACCTGCGGTGAAGGTTACAAGTGTGGCTGAACGTGCCGAGCAGGTTCTCCAGGGGAAAGGAGACCCATAATCAGCAGCATGGAGCAGAGGGCCCCTTACAGAGACATCACTTTCATCACTTGCTTTTAAAGCCTGGTTGTGATCTATCCAAATGCATTTTTATTCTTTATTGAAAACTTTCTGATGTATTATGCAATACATACAAAAAATACATTCAAACCCAGGTACTCACCTCTCACTTTAAAAACATAAAACATTACCAACCAATACATTTCTCTCCCTCCTGCCCGCATAACTGAGCTTCAGAGCTATCATTGCCTGTAATTTTCTCACAAAGTTTTTTACATATATATGCACCTCTAAACAGTATGTCATTTCACATGCTTTCGCTCTCTATATAAATAGTATAGTGCATATTTTCTTCCATAATTTGTCTTTTTTCACTCCATATTTTGATTATAAACTTGATTCATAATGAGTATAGCTTTAGATTAGTTATTTTCAGTGCTGAGCAGTAGTCCATTATTTGGATATACCATAATTTATATTTCTAGTCCCCTGTTGATGGGCACTTAGCTGGTTTCCAGTTTTTTACTACTACCAAAAAATGCTGCTGTGAAGGTCCTTAAACATGTCTCTTGGTATTTATTTAAGTGTGTTTCTCTAGGGTGTATAGGGGAGTGGAATTACAAGGTCAAAGAGTGTGTGCAACTTCAACTATAATTCTACAAAGTGATTGCACTAATTTATATTCCCACCAGCAGCAATAAATACATTTTTTTTACAGCTATGTCCTGCTGAGGTAAATTGAAAACTCTCCTTTAAAGCAGACTGAGTTCAAAGTATGCTGAAAATGAGTAGGAGGTCTGGTACTAACAGTTACTAACCCTAAAAATCAGCCCAACATGAGCACGGGCCACCTGTATCAGATGGAGACTGAATCCGAGGGTGACTTGGGGATCAGGCTGGACTGAGACAGGTTTAGAGCTTTTTTAAAAAATCATACATGTTTTAGCTGCCCAGCTAGCTCAGTCGGTAGAGCATGGGGCTCTTAAAAAATCATACATGTTTTAATCTTTATTACTCTCCTCTAAGACTAAACAATGTTCATTGTAAATAAAAATATTTTAACAATTACTAAGACACCCCTGGCAGAAATGGAACATTCCCATGATAGCCAACATTAACATCATGGCATATCATCCACCCGATTTTTCTACACAACAACCAACTTTTTTTTTTTTTTTTTTTTTTTTGCACAAAGGGGATCATATATTCTGGTTTGCATTTTACTTCTTTTTACTGTTCAATATTTCTTTACAAGAAAAGAAACAATCTGCATTTATTGAAAATTCTATTATTCAATAAACATTTACTAAGCACCTGTTCTTGGGCAGGATGGAGTCTATAAAGGAAATTAAACAACTCCACCATTAAGAGACTCCCACTCTAAAAGGAAAGAAACTAATAGATACAGGTCATAATAATGACCCCCATTTATCAATCAGCTTCGATGAGCCAGGCAATCTGTAAGACCTTTAATGAGCTGGGGGGAAGATTAATGTCCCCCCAGTGATGCCCAGGTCCTAATCCTAACACTGCTGTGTTATCTGGCAAGGAGGAATTAAGGTTCCTAATCAGATTCAAATAAAGAGACCAGTCTGGACTCGCACAGTGGGCCCGATCACACAGGTCCTTAAATGGGGACAAGAGAAGCAGAAGAGTGAGGGCCGTGACACAGCATGAAGAAGACTGGACCGGCTATTGCTAGCATTGAAGGTGGAAAGGGGCTGTGAGCCCAGGAATGCAGGCAGTTTCTAAAAACTGGAAAAGGCAAGAACACTGTCTCCCCTAGCGCTTCCAGAAAGGAAATCAGCTCTACTGATTATTTAACCCATTGAGACATGTTCCTTGACAACTCTCCTTTAATGTGTGTTGTTTAAGCCACTAAGTTTGTGGTATTGGTTACAACAGGAGTAGGAATAGGAAGCGAAGACATCCCATCTCATTCTTCCCACCCTCTGGCACGTCAGTGCTATGACCTTCACTGGACAAATCAGGAAACTGAGGACCCAAAAGGTGAAATTACTACAGGTTCACAGTGGCAGAGCCAGACTCGCCTTGGGTCTGTGTACCCCCAAAGCCTGGTCTGAGGCTGCCCCACTACGCTCCTTCCTCTGGCCAGCTGGACCACAGGGCGGATGGGGACGCGCACCGCTCTAGGCATAAGCAAAGCACAGGGGGACAAACTCTGCCTGCAGTGAGGGCTGTGGGGCCACGTGAGCCTCTCAAATGGACAGAGATGGGGAGGGAAGAGGGGTCAGGAAATGCAACATAGTTCAGTGCCACTGCAGCCTGGGGCACTTGGGGACACCCACTGGGAAAAAAGCCTGGGCACGCTGGTCAGAGACCAATCCTGTCCCATGAGATCGCTACTAACCATGTGCGGCTATTAATATTTAATTTTAAATTAATGAAAATCACATTAAATTAAAACTTCAGTTCCTCAGTTGCACTAACCTGATTTAAAACTCTAATAGCCACGCATGTCTAATATTGGACAGTGCAGATATAGAACATTTTCATCCTGGCAAAAAGGTCTATTCAATGGCGTGTGTACCTGAAGGAGTGATTTGTGCCATTTTAAAACTCTCTCCACCTCACCCTCTTACTATGTACTTTTGTGTGCTCTCCCCAGGTGATTTGCAGAATTTTTTTCAAGAATATATGCACAATAAACATCCACAAAAAAAAAAAAAAAAAGTATTTAGAACTCCCAGCAGTGTCCTAGAGATATTTATCTATTCAAAAAAAAAAAAAATTCTGGGAAGTGGGTCTAGTTTTTCTCCTCTGTCAATACTTTAAAAAAAAAAAATTAGTTCTTATAGGTAGGTAGTTACAGTTATCAGATCGACACTGGAGTGTAAAATGGTTTTCAGGGGGAGGGCATGTCCCTCACATTTGCAGAGTATTTGTCAGGTTTCAAAGCCCCTGACACATTATCTCATGGAACCTCGTTCATTCCTGGTCTTGCCTGGTGGTGGGAGGGGCTGAGATACCAGCTCTCGGGAGTAGCCTTTTCTGCTTTGTAGAGGCTGCCCCACATTGGCTCCAATAAAAGGAGGCTGAAATCCACCCAGGGAACATCCAGGAAGTACACAGGGCACCTCACCTATCAAGTTTAGCTGTCTGCCAAAGGTAAGATTAATTGTGATCTAGCCATTCAGCTGAATGATGTCAGTTGCAAAGGGAAATCCAATTAATTGCGATAATGACCGATGTTGCTCTGGGGTCTTCATGGTACTGTTGGAAGTGTTCATGGAGATCCAACCCGCTTACCCCCTGGGTAACTCAGGAGTCGTGCAGAGCACATATGTACAATGCTAACCCTGTTTGGCAGGCCTCACAAGCAGGTCCGATCGATTTCTCATCCGCAACTCAACCCTTGTCCTCTCCCAAACAGCTCTGCAGTGACAAACGCTGAAGGAGGGGGCCCTCCGCATGGACATCCCCCACCACCACCAGCCATGCCAGGAACTTGGCTGCTTAAACAATAGCTCTCTATGTGGTCGGGAGAGAAAGGGTGCCCTGTACCTGCTAAGCAGGGCCATGCCCCCTCCCCCAGCCTCTGCAAAGGGGGGTGAGGAGGAGGTCGGAATGAAGACAGGCATCAAACCAGAAATACGCCTCCCCCACCCCCACTGGCAAATACGGCTTCTGACCCAGGCCTCAGCTAGTGAACTTTTCTGCTCTGCAGGGCTGGACGCTCAGATGTCCAGGGCTGATTCCCCTGAGCAAGGGAGAGGGAAGATTGTCCGCCGCCAGCTCAGCTTTACATGAACCCTTTGGCCAGCTGGTGTAGATATTTATGCCAGGGCCCGGGCCTGCTCTGGGTCTAACTGGCCAAGAATTGAAACAAAGCCAATAATCACTCCCCGAGGTGGTATTTTAGGTAGGGCCACATGCACATCTGGAAAGGGGTTGGAGGGAGCAGGAGGCAAGAAAGGAGTCCTTACTTAGGGAATTTTTGTTTGACCTGAAGTGCCAAAAAATTAATTAACCATAATTTTTGGTTCATGACACACTCAACAATGGTACATGCAGGGCCCACTTTTATTTTTATTTAATCAGTTATTAGAGCTTTACTAATGGGCAAATGCCTTTAAACTCATTCTCCCCCCGCCCCCATAAAAAGAGGCAAAGTACTGACACTACCTTACACTAGCCAACTGGCCATGCGGTCCCCAGTCAATCCCCCTGCCTTACCCGGACTTCCCCTGAATCCTGTCTTCATCATTGCCTTGCTTTTCTTCTTATATAACTTTATTGCAGTTATATGTATTCCTAAACTTTTTTTCTTTAATTTTAGCTGTTTATAAAAGCTGCAGTGCTGCATCTTTTGACGTAGTTTTTTTAGTTAATGTCATATTGCCAAGATTTATCCATATTTTTGCATGTCCCTTTCGTTCACTTGTTTTGACTGAGTTTATTCTCCGCTGTGTAAGTACATCACAGTTTGTTCATCCGTCCTCCAATTGACGGGCATTCGAACTCTTTGCAGGCTCATGGTGCTGTGAACATGGTTGCACATGTCTCCTTCTGCATGTGCGTTTCTCTTGGGCATATATACCTAGCGGTAGAATCGCTGGGCCATAGAAATGTGCAAGTTCAATTCTGGGAGATAATGAGACAATATCAAAGCGTTTTCCATTTGATTGCGTATCCTAGCGTTTCTAAGGTGATTGCTTCCTCCTCCTGTCCTGCTCAATTCTGTTTCTTTAAAGTTCACATGCCAGCTCTAGCAGAACGTTTGAAGCAAGTTCTTGACCTAACACCTGAGTGGTATCTCAGATAAATCCCCCTTGTGGAAAAGAAGGCTTGTTGTCAGGCACACAGATAATAAGAGAGACCTCTGTGCAGCCACAAGGACCCACCCTGGTCCTGACATGAGGCAGGCTAGTCAAATGGAAGGGAACTGTCTAGAAGCTGCCGCACATTTGGCAAATGCAAGGTAAAAAAAAAAAAAAAAAAAAAAAGGCTTTAGGGTGGAGCTAAGCCTGTTTCCCATCCAAGTTTGCTTGCTCTCCTCCCCCAAACTTCCCATAACCACCACACACACTTATTTTTAAACAAAGAACAAAAGCCTTAAAATGAGAAAAGAAATCACTTGTAAGTAACCAATTTCAGGTTCAAATGAGAGCAGAGGGTCCAGCTTAGAAATCACTGTACAGTCCAATTCATTGCAATAAATATTTACAGAATGCTCTGCAGTGTGACCAATAAGATCTCTATTCTGCCCTCAAGGGTTTTCGAGCTTGTTCATTTAACAAGACAGGATCATGCATGAAGTGCCGAAGGGGCCAGTTAGTGCTAAAAAGATGCAGATGCTGGCCCGATTTCAAGATGCTCACTGTGGAAGGATTAGCAAAAGTTAGAACACAAGTGCACCAGATACAGAAGTTGGTAGAAGGTGAGTGTGACGAATTCTAACCAATAGGAAAGTTCCTCGAGAGGGAAGCTGGAGCTGAATTTTGCAGGATGAACCAAGTAAGTGACAAGAGAGTGGACAAATGAAGAGGAGACCTAAAGCACAAACTTCTAGACCCTCCCATTTTCTCCTATTTCTCAAACTTCTTAAATCTATTTCCTGTCTCCAGGTCTGCTAAAACAACTAGAAAGTGGTACCCGTGGACCACTGTAAAACATGCATGATTGGCATTTATTTGTTCATTCCACCAACACCTACAAAGTCTATCCCTTATGCTGAGCTCTGGGGATACACCGACAGACAAGACGGGTACAGTTCCTGCTCTCACCCAGCTCCCAGCTTTCAAGGACGGACAGAGGGCTAGACAAAGACAGGCTCGGCCTGACCATCAGCCAGACTCCATCGGCCCAGGAGCGGCCCTCCCCTTGAAACATTTTTCAGTAAATTGTACAGGATTAAAGAAATGGCTGCCTCTTTGGTGGTTAAAAGGATCCTGACTGTCTCCCAGGTAGTCATGCTGCTCAGAGCTGAGAGACCAAAAGCTCAGGTGCTTCCTACATAATAGCCTACAATCTGATACTTGATCACTGCTGGTTTCCAGCGTCAAACAAATGTCAGGAATTTTATGAAGGCAGGAAGCAAATAAGGGGGCAAGGATTGGGGTCTAGGCCTCGGGGGAGCTCAATTAGTGAGCCAGATAAAGTTAAACCGAAAGGGCATGCTCTTGGTTTCCTAGAAAGCCAGCTGGAAAAGATGCCAATCCTTAAGCCTCTGTCACTCAAAAGATTAACAGAAGAGACCCAGGGATGCCCAAGGGAATACTGCAACAAGCCAGATGTTTCTGCTCCTCCTATGACACTGCCACACTTCAGAGGCCACCAAGAAGCCACATAAGAGAACTGTAGTTTTTTGGAATATGTGGAAACTCAAAGACATCTCCCTTTAGTGATACAGACATCCAAAAATATTATTATTAATGCTTTCTTACAGACTTGCCTGATGCATCTGGGCTCAGTATTTTCTCATTGAGTTATCTCTTCTTTTACCGGCAACAGCATCCCTAGTTTGACAAATATTCCTTGCAGCTGCCTGGCGGTGTGGCAAGCACGCAACCTGTAAATCCATATAAACTGCGATTTGGCTCCCAGGGCTACGTGTGCACCACAAGTGTTTCAAGCAAGCCATTTAGCCTCCCTGGGTTTCACTTGCAAAACGTTCTCATAAGCACAAGCGAACCTGGAAATGTCAATACCTAGCCCAAGTGTTCATAAATGGTAGCCTTATTGTTGCCTATAAATGCACTTAGGTAACCACATGCTCAAGACAGCAGCTTCCCCTGGGTACTTTCGAAACACACACACATACACGTATGTGTGCATGTGAGGGGGGAATGCAGCTGGGACACACACAAACCTATTTACTGTCCCTATTTATGTTCTATCACTTCTATCAAATTAAAAACTAAAGAAGCTGGAGAGAAATCTAACCAATGCCCCTATTTTCCCCTGAAGCCTCTAGTTTTTCCCAGAAGTTGCTTCCTCCAATTTCAGGAGTCAGGGAAGGAGAGCCATATGGCTTGAGACGCTAGACATGCCCAGCAGCAAACGAGCCCCCCACCATTTGTCTCCGGGCCTCTCGTGTGGGCGGGCATCCAGATTTCAGTCGGGGTGCTCTGGTCTGCATCTCTGTCTTGACTGTTCCTAATTATTGGAGGGAACGCCATGGCTCTCCTGACCTCAGAGTTTAAGAGCTGTGAGTCCTAATATCAAACCAAGCAGCTTCATTTAAAAGGCATCCTCAACTGCATCCATAAAAGTCACTCCCGGAGCCCTTACTTGCCCCAGCTTTGGGAATGCCTGCTGTCGAGGATTTATGACACGCCCTGGATCTAATCTGCGGCACTTTAACTGCTGCTGTTGCACATCTGGTCATAAAAGCAAGGGCCGGCCCAACACGGGGACAAACACTTTTCTTTCCTAAGTGGCTGCAAATCTGATCTCACAGTGATAGCTGGGCTCGGATGTAATCAGCCAGCATCTGGGCAGTCATTAAAGCTCGTCAAACTTTGCAAGGCTTTTGCTCCCCACACGACAGCTATAAAGACGATTCTCATAAGAGCTATGAATAAAGAACCTGCAATCCGAACAGGTGGTAATGAGGGTAGGCCCAAGGATATCCAGGAAAGTACAGTTTGGTTAAGAAGTCAACCTTATTTTTACAAAGATCCTGGCTATTTCATGGACTCCCATGATGCCAGTTGAGGCAAGCAGCTATCCTGAGAGGTAACTGCCCTGACATAAGCTAATTCTTGGTCAGAGATTGTCTGATTAAATGAACAACGAGGTGGTCTAATAGAACATTTTTTAAGGCAGTGGAATTCTTCATTAGACCAAAGGGGGGAGGGGGGAGCAATAATCTAGACCAGAAATGAACAGCGTTGTCGGTTCCAGGAGAGCTTACAATGCCACAGACCGCCTGTCCTGTGCACAGAATTGGCACGTTTCATATCTTTTAGAAACTCCAATCAGACCAAGGTTCAACAAGTAGTCCAAGCTCCCAGCCCAGAGCCCAGGGGAAGAGACCCTTGCACTCTGCGCAGCTCCTTTCCACCACCTCTCCACAGACCCCCACCTCTAGCCTCCTCCAGGGCTGTGCCCAGCAGGAGGGAGCATTAAAATTATCTGCTGTGGGTTTTACGAGCAGCGATCGCTTTTTAAAACAACAACAACACAAGGTCCTTGTGTGGCTCTCTCGGGTAACTTAAAACTCTGGAGGCAGAGCTGCCCCCCGCCGCCTGCCAAGAACGCCAGCGCCCCGGGAGCGGGCGCAGTGTGAGACCACAGGGCAGCTCTACTTGAGCGGAGAGCGAGCCTCTCGGACGCAGGAGGCACTTCTAAGGGTTTTGGAGAAAAATGCCCTGGCAGAAGAGATTGAAAAAGAAAACCCACCAGTGACAGTTCGGGGGTTTGGGGGGTAAGGAGAGTCGGTGCTGCAAGAAAGGATTGGGGGTGGGGGACAGACAATGGGAGAAATTTTTATTTCAGCAACTTCACCAAGAAGCCCGCAGGAGGCTGGGTAATATGTGTGTGTTGGGGGATCGGCGGGGGGAGGGGGGTCTTGGAACAAGGTCTGACACCTCCCATCCTCTTTCCCCTCCCCCCGCCCCCGAGGATGCGTGAGGGTGAGCGACCTCCGTCCAGTTCCGCAGGTGGGTGCGCGGCTGGGGACGCACTTACCCGGGGGCCCGTGGTGCGGTGGCCGCCAGCCGGAGACAGCTGCACCAACACGAGCAGCAAGTGGGGTGTGAGCAGGCGGGCGCAGCGCGTGGGCAGCATGGTGCCAGCAGGCTGCGGGCTGGGGTCGTGGGCTCAGCCGGGCGCACCGCCGCGCCTGCCTTGCTGCCTTCCTTCCCTCGGGGGCCCTGGCAGCGGAGGGGCAGCGCGGGATGGCGGAGGCTGCGGGCAGAGCGTACGGTCATGAACCGCAAAGAGGGATCTGGAGTGCGAGCGTGTGCTCTGCGCGCGGCAGTCGCTCAGCTGGGCCGGGTCCCGGCGGCAGCAGGTTGGATGCCAGAGCCTGGGCCATGGGAATTCCCGTTATAAACCCCTGAGAGGGATGGGGCGGAGCCCGCCCTGATTGACGGGTTGAGAGGCCCATAGCAGCCGCCCCTCTGGCAGGTGAAAGCCAATGGGAGAGAGAAAAGAGGGGCGGCTCGCGGTCAACCCCACAGAGAAGATACACCCGGTTGCTCAGCCGAGGGGACTCAGGGAGAGACGAGGATCAAGAGGAACTTTCTGTCCGCCCTTCTGCCCGAAGAAGCCTGAGAGCTGCAGCAGCCTTAATCTGCCAGCATGCCCACCCAGCTAATAACAATGCCTTAAGCAGGTATAGGTTTTAGCACGAGTGAGTACTTGAGTTGTCAAAACCGCCCAACAGGCAGGAAAAATACTCTTGGCCCCATTTTTCTGATGAAGGTACCGGGGCACAGAGGCACTGAGAAATCTGCTTCCCCGCTGTTTCAGCACCAAGAACTGGGAAGTCACCGGATGACCCCTACCGGGCAGGCTGTTACCGGCCTTGGGAGCAGGGTGTGGACACATTCACTTCTTTCAAAGAAGCTTCTAGACGGTGACACTCAAGTCCTACAGCGGTTGCCTCAGGAGAAGTGTTGAAGAGACAAGGTGAAGTGCCACTGGGTATCAGTCCCCTGAGGAGGGCCCCTGTGGGTGTGGGGTAATGGTCCACTTCTGGATTTGCAGTGGATCTGGAACTGGAAGCCAGGCATGCTGGATCCCTGCCTTGAACTGGAGGGCCAAGGGACAACTTCTCAGTGGCCTCGGAGCCCTGGGAGAGGGGGGTTATATCGGGCCCTTGTCTCTTAGTGGGGGAGAGGGCATCTGTGGGTGCAAAGACCTCAGAGATGGGTCAGAGAAGGGAGGGGAGACCTCTCCTGGATGCCTGACCCACTTGGATAGGACAGTGCAGAAAAGCATCCAGTTGGATGGGAGAAGGCTTTGACCAGGAGGGTCCCCAGAGGACCCTTGTGGGCATAGCCATAGTGTCACACCAACCCCAAACCAGAGCAAGGTGTTCCACTGCATTCACCCAAGAGAACCATGGTTTCTCTTCTTGTGTGGAGCACAGCCCTTAGAGTTTACTCCTGTTGGTACAGACCACCCACTTCATGAGGAAAAATTCTTTTCTCCAACCGGACTAGAAGCAGCACCAGCGCTTAACTTATCCTCCTTGTCTGGGCCTGCAAAGCGCTGCTCCCCAACGACTTGCCTCCTGGATTGTATGAACAAGCTTCCCGCCCAGTTCCTGTATTCAGTTTTGCCCACCCCATCCAGCCTCCACCTTGTAGCCAGTCATTCTTCCAAAGAGCAAACCTAAATGCACCACTTCTTCCTTAAAGGGTGTCAACTCTCCCCAGTGCCCTCAGATTAAAAAGCCCAGACTAGAAACACTAACAAAGTACTTGTGGTTTTCCAAACAACAATGAAGAACACCTCTAAAAGAACTGCCTAGCTTCCTCTGCTGGGAAACAGTGTAGTGGTCAGACATGCTCTCTGGAGCTAGGCAAGATGGGTTCGAATCCTGGGTCTGCCACCTAGTGGTATAACCTTGCATAAGTCACTTTACTTGTCTGCAATCCAATTTTCCCCTCTGTAAAATGCGGATAAAAATACCATCCACCTCATGAGTCGTCAGGATGTTTAAAAAGATGGAGTATATAAAGCCTTTAGAATGGCTAGGTTAAAAATATCACCTGGCAAGTAGTATATAGATTCAACTTCATAAGAAGTAAACGGATACTCCATGAGATTGTGACTTGCCTGGCCTCATTTGGCTGGTAAATGACATTCAAGACTCCAGCCCAGGTTTTCAGAATCTAATTCTGTGATGACCATGATGTCCCATTTTAAATGCCATAGGGTTAGACATTCCCTGTGCGCTCCTTGGGAATTCCTTCAGTGACCTGCACAGGAACTGAGGTATCTGAGCTTCACTGAGCTCCAGGATAAGATCGTGGAAACAGCAGGGGTCAGCCCTTCCTGGAAACAGCCCTTGTGATCTGGCATCCTGGGAATTTGTCCAGCTGGACTTGTGACACTTGTCCAGTACTACTGTGCCTCATGCACCACTTACATCAATCCCCATGTGCCCACCTAAGTGTTTACCCACCAAGGGCTTAGCAGAGTGGAAATGTTACCCCTGGACTCACAGCCTGACAGGTTTGTCCCGACTCTGCCACCTGGGTACATGCACCACCATCAAGCTGGTCAACTTCTTTCTGTTGCTGGAATTATTGAGAAATCTGTTGGAATAAATAAATATGCTTGAGATGGGCCCCCAGGATCTGGCAGCACAAAATGCCCAGGGAAAAGGCATTGCAATAGTCCTTTCCATCCATTACACCGCATGCCGCTTTCCAGCCAGAAAGCTTATTTCCAAGTGGTCACTGGTCCAAAAGTCTACATTATTCTGGATTTCAACCATGTAGCTTAGTTTAAAATATGAGCAACTGCTTTCCAGTTACTTTGCTCAGCAAGTATTTTCTTTCCCTCTGGTTGGCATGCAGGGCCTGTCATAACCATGGCTATCATTCAAATGATGCATTTCTTCTCCCAAATCCTCCCAAGTCCAGAAAAGGTTAGAAATTCCAGGGAACTATTAGTCCCGAACAGTGTCTCTCTGCCAGGCTCAATCTTCCCATCCAAGCAAAGAGTGAAATTGACAAGTCCCTTCTTTCCCTGGGGACCAGGCTTATAAATAAATCTAGCTATCGGGCATGTGGTCTGTCCAGTTTCAGCCATACCCCTGCTCCTGTGGGACTTCCATTTGCAAGGGGATATT
The DNA here is from genome assembly GCA_004026545.1 of Mormoops blainvillei. Classification (NCBI taxonomy): domain Eukaryota; kingdom Metazoa; phylum Chordata; class Mammalia; order Chiroptera; family Mormoopidae; genus Mormoops; species Mormoops blainvillei. Next base: position 39,607 of record PVJD01005450.1, on the reverse strand, counting down.
TCAGTAGAAGAAAAATAATACTCTATATCTTATATTGAGGGCTAAGGGCATCAAATATTTAGTACTAGCTAGGAATGCCCATTTCAGATCAATATGTTTCTGTATAATCCAGAGGAAGCTTGCCTTGTCTCGTATTCAGAATAAAACCCTTCCCTTCATTTTAACAAACACTTTGACACATCTCCGTCTGTGTCCAGCGCGTGCTCATCATTATGGGGGATCCTTGGATGCACACTCTGCCCTCTGAGAGGTCACAAACTAAGGTACGGAGCAGACAGACACCTGGAGACCGTATTTGAGAGCAAAGGCTGGGATGTGTTTCGGGGACTCAGAGACCAGGGACCCACGATAGACCCAATGGGCAGGGAACTTCTCATGGAGAAGGTAGATTTAAAATGGGACTTTGGAGAAAAATGCTGCTATAACATAAATACAGCTTGATTTATGTTTGCTTCACTCGTGACAACAACTACAAACAGAAAAAGGTGAGTTTTGTCTAAGGTCCAGGACTCTTTTCTAATAAACTACTGAGCTCAGAAGCCTGGGACACCAAGAATCCTGGGTCCCGCCTCTGGATTTATGATGAACTTGCAGTAACACTTAGCATTGCATTGGAGCAGGTATTATTAGTCCAATTATGCCAATGAGATTGCTCCATGGAAGTTAACCTTACCAAGCCAGTCCTTAAATTTTAAATATACATCACAACTTACACACACATACACAACGGTAAATATGTGAGGTGATGGATGTGTTAATGAACTCTGTGGGAGAACCCTTTCACTATGTGTACATATGTCAAACCATCATTTAAAGTATATTTAATATACTTTAAATATCTTACAATTTTTACTTGTTAATTATACCTCAATAAAGATGGAAAATATGCATGTTAAAAAATAATTACAGTGACTTAAACCATTTAAAAGCTTATTTCTCTCTTTTGTACACAAAATCCCATTAAAGTGTAGGGTAGTTCTTTCTACCCCAGGGTCCTTCTAATATTGCTCTGCCATTCTTAATAAGCAGCTCCTACCTCGGGGTCTAAGATGGATGCCCAGGCTTTAGCCATCACACCTGTTTTCCAGTCAACAGGGAGGAAAAAGGGTAAAAGAGGGTCATGCCTCTCTCTTTAAGGATGCTGCCCAAAAGTCACATTTCATTTTATGTATTTGCTAGGATGTCATCATATGACCACATCTACCTACAAAGAGAGCTAAAAAACTACAGTCTTAGCTCAAGATGGCCAAAGGTGTCCAGCTAAAAATCAGGGTTTATGTAACCAAGGAAGAATAAAACACTGTGGACAACTAGCAGCAGGGCTTCTCAACATTTGGCAGCTGGAGCTGCCAAAGGAAAGAACCATGGACAATGCGATGGTGTCCAGAGGGTTCAGTTGTGGCTCCCCTCTAGCTCTGCATGTCCAGTTCCCTCACGTCCAAAACTATTGATGGTCTTATGGCTAGACACCCAGACTCTTCTTTTGAAGATGTGGTTGACATATTATTTGCTTTAGCCCAAGGCATACAATATAATGATTTGATATTTGTATATAGTGGGCAATAATTACCACAGTAAGTCTAGTTAACATCTGTCACCTCAGAGTTACAATTATTTTCTTACAATGAGAACTTTTAAGATCCACTCTCTTAGCAACCTCCAAATATGCAATACAGTATTATTAACTTGTAGTCATCATTCTGTACATGAGATCCCAGGACTTACTTGAAAGTTTGTAACTTTTGATCCCCTCCAGCCATTTGCCCATCTCCACCCCATCTCCTTCCAGCAATCACCAACCTGTTCTGGTTTTGTTTTGCTTTGTTTTTAGATTCTACCTATCAGTGAGATCATACTCTATTTCTCTCTCCCCCGACTTATTTCACTTAGCATAATGGTCTCAGGTTCCATCTATGTTGTTACAAATGACAAGACCTCCTTATTTTTTATTGTTGACTAATATTTTATACATATACACACTTATATATATAGCACATTAATTTTATCCATCAATGGGCACTTAGGTAGTTTCCACATCTTGACTATTGTAAATAATGCTGCAGTGAATAAGGGCGCAGATATCTTTTCAAGTTAGTGTTTTCATTCTCTTCAGATAAATACCAGAAGCGGAATTGCTGGCTCACATGGCAGTTCTATTTTTACCCAGACTATTGATGCCACAAAAATTTGCTTCTGGTATTTCCCTCTTAGACACCTTCAAGTGGGAGGAACCGAGAACATACTGGGATGAAGCGCAAATCACGTGGCGCCAGGGTGGCAAGAAAGGAGCCCCTTAAAGAGGCCAGCAGTCAATCATGATCACCTGGAATCATGCACCTCTGTGTGAAAATATTCGTGCCGATCACCTGTATTCATCTGTTTTCATTTCTTTCCCTCCCTTTTCCACCTACAGAGGAATCTCTCTTTTCACTTGGTTACTTTTATGTGACCTGCATTCAAAATTTTTAATAATAGTAGTAGTAATTAGGACAGCTTAGCAAATGTCAAATACACAAACTTAAACCACACTCTGACATTTATTCTATGAGGTAGGTGCCATTATTGTCCCCATTTTAGTAAGAAAGAAACTGAGACTTTGGGAGGTTATATAACTCACCTAGCTGAAAACAAGTAGCAAACTCAAGAACTTGAACCCAATCTATCTTATGCTACTAACAGATTAACTTTTTGCTAAGTACTTTCCCCATGTGATCTCATATCCTCAGGACCAGTCTATGTGGTCAGTAGCATTGGTCCCATTATGCAGATGAAGAACTGAGGCTTAACCACAAAGTTTAACCTTACCAAGGATGGTCCTTAAATTTTGCACTCACACCAAAAGTTTTGGAATCCTCTTAAATCTATTGGTTTTAAGAGTCAGAAGCACATGCTATTTTTGCACATGCTATTTTATACATTACTGAAGGTTAACTCTTATTTCCATGTGTATGAATTTTCCCCACTCACCTGCTTTAACTTTCATTAGCGGGCTTCTTTGGTTTGTATCATTTACACTGGTGCCCACGAGGTAAGGAGCCTTTTCCACCATAGTTGAGCACTTCAGAGAAAGCATGGCCACAGGGACCTCATTCAGTCTAGAGTTTAAGATTCCATTACAAATCATCACCATTTGGTTCTAATCCACTGGCACAGAGACAAACCAGTCAATCAAACACGTCTCATTGCATCCCAGCTGTATGCTTAGCATTGCATTAGGCACTGGGTATATAATAAGAACAAAGGGAGAAGGTGACCGACCTCCAAGAGCTTACAGTTTAATGGGAAGACAGACATCAAGCAACTAATTATTAATGATTCATTAATTATAAGTGTCCACAGAACTGCAAAGGTGTACAAGATTTTTCAGGAGTTACTAAAAAGATGGCTAACTCAGTCTGGAGGGTCAACTTCCCTGAGGATGTGATGTTTACGCCGAACAAAGAGCAGGGGGAAAGTATTCTGGGCATGGCAAACAGCATGTGCAAAGGCACTGAGGCAGGAGAGAGCATGGAACTACATTTGTAACTAATTGGATCACTCTTACCCCTTTAACTCTCAGTAGTCCAGAAACAACAGTTACCCCTACTTACCACCTGGGTCTGATGGTCTCATTTTATGTTTTCAGATTTTTAAGACATTTTACAATGACAGAAGTAGGAATAAAGGGATAGTGTATTCATGATCTATTGCCACATAACAAATTACTCCAAAAACTTAACTTAAAACAACAAACATTACATCACAGTTTCTACGGATCAGCAGCCTGGGAACGGCTGAGCTGGGTGGCTCTGGCTCAGGGGCTCTCCTAGGCTCGCGGTCGGGGCCAGCTTCGGCGGCACGCAACCTGCGCAGTCATGGAAAATCCCACATTTGGCTTAATCCTCTGCTGTTGCTGTCTTGAAATTTTTAATAATTTTGAGCAAGGGGCCACCCTCCCCCATTTTGTTTCGCACTGGACCCCATCAGCTATGTAGCCAGTTCTAGTTGCACTCCGCCTATCAGCCAGCGTTACCACCATCTATGACTGGAAGGCCCACTTCCAATCTCACCCACATGGCCGTTAGCCGGATATCTCCGGTCTTCTCCATATGGGTCCTCACAGCAGGATAGCTAGCTTCCCCCACCCAGGGCAAGTGATCGACAAGAGAACCCAAGATGAAAACCATAATCTTTTATAAGCTAATCCGAGGAGCGGCATACCATTACTTCTGCCATATTCTACTGATCACACCAAACAACCCTGGTATGATGTGGAAGTGGCACACCCACAGGTGTGAACACCAGGAGGCAGGGACCCGTGCGAGCCACCTCGGAGGCTGACTACCACACATAGTGAAAAACAACTTTGTTAGAAATGTTAATAAGAAGTTAAATATAATAAACCCAACCTTTTTCTAGTTTTTCTAGTATTTTTCTAGTTTTAAAAGCAACATACCTGAAATAAACAATAAACTTTGATTGAAACCATCTGCTCATCAAATGTCATGAACCTGGAACATACTGCTCATGTAAATACTGATTCCAGATTTCAAATGTATCTCTAATTGTTCTGACTTCTGATTCCCTGTGGTTCTTCTGTTCATATTTGCATCATAAAAAAAGCATAATACCTTTGAAGGCTTTGGTGTCTCAAATTTTGTTGAAAAGACTATGGCCATCTTCTTTGCTCCAGAATTGCAAATCATTTTCATTTTCAGATTGATCAGCATAATTTAAAATCTTTAATCCAATTCTTATTTTTATTTCCATATCATCTATTTCCTCTTTGTATGCACACCTGCCTTCGATGTTCAAGCAGTCACAAGCCACTTCAAGTAAATTTTGGTGCACAAAATCCGAACAGATTACTTTTTTTGCCCAACATTTCCCCAAGGCTGCAGTAGTAGCAGCAGCTCTTCGAGTTTCACTTTGCAGTCCAAGGACGACAAGAAGAAAGGTGACGGAAAGTCAGCCAAGAAAGGCAAAGTCTCAGTGAACAGCTCTGGGGGCCAAGCCAGAAAGAAGAAGTGGTCCAAAGGCAAAGTGCAGGACAAGCTCAATAACCTAGTCCTGTTTGACAAAGCGACATGTGACAAACTTGCAGGGAAGTTCCCAACTCTAGGCTTGTTATAACCCCAGCTGTTGCTCTGAGAGACTAAAGACCCGCAGCATCCTGGCCGGAGCAGCCCTTCAGAAGCTCCTAGTTTCAAATACAGAGCTCATGTAATTCACACCAGAGACACCAAGGTCGGGGGCGGGAGGGTGGGAACGCCCCAGCTGCTGGTGAAGATGCACGAACAACAGGTCCCTCAGCTGTCCATTTTGAAAAATAAAACCTCATTAAATAAAAAAATCTAAAAGATTAAAGAATATTGCCATATGCCTTTTTAGGAAAACAGAAAGTTTTAGGCTCTTGTCATAAAATGTTGGATAATTAAGTCCATCTGGTTGACTAACTGGATGAAAATGCCATATTTCCTCTTTTTCCTTAAAAACATCGTCTTAATTTATTGAAAATCACCTAGGTTATCATTATCTAAAGATTCATAGGCTAAGATTTCTCTTACACAACCAATTCCATCATCATCATTTGCTTACAGTCTGGAGTGCTACATTAATCTTCTGATTTATATAATAATTATGAAACCTCATCTTCTAACTCACTTTGCCATTATAGGTAGAAAAGGAAAAATTCAGAATTTTCAGTTGTATCGAATGAAACTAAAAGCAGACCACAAAGATGGTGTCTCTAGTTTTCTTTTATATCTTCTTGAAAAATGATATAATACTTTAGGCAATGAATTAAGAAAACTGGAGGACGATAAAATGCTGATGATTTATTATACCATTGCCTCATCCTTCTTGGCAATTCCATTATTCTTCAGTTTTCTTATTATTTTAGTCTTTTTCGGCATAGTTGGGAATAATTGATGAGAAATGATAAAATAATTCCTAGGAAGTCAAAAATAACTTTCAGGACATAAGGAAAAATACAATTACTAGTATCTCATATCTTACCCTTATAAAAAAGTTCCATTATACTCATAACTGCAAAATAGAATGAGTTTTATTCTAGCTTTTAAAAATAAATAAATATTGTCTGTGCTTTGGAATGTATCTTAAAACAAAAGTCAAGAAAAATCACTGCTTTACCAAAATTTCAAGTGCTTTAAAAAATCAACCAGAATTGGGCCCAATGGACCCTGGATAGTATTAATACAGGAGATCTACTGGACTTGGGAGAAATGGTACCACTAGCATGACCTCAAGCTGACACTATTCCTGCCCCACCCACATCCCTCAGCCCACAAGTTTCCTTGCAGCTTCTTAAAATCCCACCACCTCATCTTTCTGCCTGAGGGCTTTCTGTGGCTATAGGTGCCTGCCTGCTCATCCTGTGTTGAGGGCAGGAAGTGCCTAGAAGGTTGTACCCCCAGAAGCAATCCTCAGCCAATGAGGAATCAAAAAAAGTAGGTAAATGCTCCAACTTCCTTACCCCAACCCCCGCCCCACCCCCACCCCCTGGCAACAAGACAATTCTGGGATGTGTTCCACAGTCTTCCAATGACTCCCCAACAGGCTTAGGCCCTAGTTGCCCACAACAGGAGTCATTTCATGACTAAACCATCAGTTATATGAACGAAAGAGGGGCCACATACTGAGCCTGACAAGCTCAGGGAAGGCCTGCACGACGGGGTTTACAAACTCAGAGACCAAAAGTAACCACATAGGATGGTCTGAACATAAAAATTCCTAACAAACAGCAGGTCATGGCACACAGTCACAGGCTAGACCTGGATAGCTTCCTTAACAAAGGTGGACCTTTATCCTAACTGAGCCTCTCTATTGTCTTTTTGCATCAAAGATAACATAACCTTGGAATGTCAGAGTAATCCCCTTTTCCAGACCCCTCAGGGCACAACCGAGACACCAGGGCAGGTGACCACAGAGCCTCTGATGGTTATCTTGTTCCCTGCATACCATCTCTATGTGCTGTAAACGTTCATTATTAACTATCCTGGCCCCACCAATATAAAATAAGTATGCGTCTCTCCATTTTACTTTTTATCCAGTCCTAGAGATCCCCACCATGCTTTCTCTCTTCCCTTTAAGCTACCACCAATGGATTTCACGTAACCCTCCTTACAGCTCCTCCTTTAGTTCTAATGTATAAAATAAGCTGCAAAACTGCCAATTGCCAGAGCATTTACTCCATCCGTTGAGATTTTGCCTTCTGGCAATTGTCGTCAGTTTGGTTCCAATAAACTCAAAAAAATTCTCTACAGGTTTGGACATTTCCTAGGAGGACAGTTGCCTTTTCTACGCTCCCTGCTGCACTTCCCGCTGCCTTGCTGTGTTTCCTTGAATCGCCTCCCAATAAACTACTTGCACTGAAATTCTCTATTTTAGAATATGTCATTTAAAAAGAGAGAGAGAGAGAGAGAAAGGACCTGTACCAAGACACAAGGTGAAACCACATCGCAATAACACAGCTGCAGCTCCCAAAATCATTGGTAGGGCTATGCTTGCCCCACCTGGAAGCCTCACCAGTACTACCGTGACTACTGTCGACACAGAAGAGAGAGAAGGGGACCGATGCCAGCAGACCAAGCGACGAAGAGACCAGTTAGTAGTGGTTGACTGCCATTTAGGAGAAATTGTGCGTATAGAGGTCATGAAAACAGGGAGCTGTCTAAAGCCATCAGAAATGCATTCCCATTTGACAAAAGGTTGGAATGGGCTCCGGGTGGGTGGCAGGTGGACGGTCTGATCTCATGTAAGAAACAGCCCGGGCAGTGGCACAGCCCTGGGCGTGGAGATGGGGGACTTGGATTCTAATCCAGGCCTCTCTGCCTTCCACTGCTGCCTCTCCCAAATAGCGATGATAAAGTCTTCACAAAGCCGCCTGGAGTAATAACTGAAATCATGGGTTGTAGTAGCATGCTCAGGGTTTTCCACCTTCTTTAGCAAAATGCTTTTTCAGGGACCTTGGGGTGTAAGCAAGGGCAGACACTCACCTCAAAGCCCATGGGCCTTGTTTTAGAGGAGTCACTAAAGTTCCCTGAGTCATGTAAATGAAGGGTCCAAAGGCATTGGTGTCATGGAGAAAAGAGTATAACAAGCCCTTCTTTGTATTGTAAGCAGCTTTGCTCCTTTAGAGGAATTTGGTCCCTGAGGAGGGAGGGACCCAGTGGCAGGGCTGGGGGTCTTTCTAGCTCACAGCCCTCCTGGAGCTCTTTGCACCCAGGGCATGACTGTGTTGAGTGAACATGGACATATGGAGGGCCGGGACCCTGGGGCTCCAGTCTAAGATTGTGTGTGGCAGGGGGTTGGGAGAAAGCACCACCCCTTGAGACATTTCAATATCTATAATAGCTGCAAGATCAGATGATTCAGTTGCCCCCCAAACTCTGCCTCCCACCTTAGAGGATTCATTTACCAGCTTAGCTAGTGCATCCCCTCCCTCAGCTATCACCAAAGAGATGCCATCATTGTTTTGTCAGTGTGTCACCTCACTGCGGGTCATGGACAGCAGTACCATTCTGGGAACTTGACTGATGAGCTTACACTCTCCATAAGGTTGGTACTGACCACCCTGGCAGCTTGGTCACTTTCAGCCATGGAGAGACATATGAGACAGAGATAACTCTGCCCCCATGTGAAAGTCACGATCACCAAGGCATGGCTGATGAAGAGTGGGGAAGGGACAGAGAGCCCTGCCCTGGAGTCTTGCATCTATTCCAGCAGGTGAGAGCTTGTCTGGCACAGCTTTAAGCATGCTATCCATACCCAGAACTCCAATAACATACCCAGACACCTAGCAAAACACCCCTGTGCATGCCCAGTCAGTGTTCAGGATGTTAGTTCCCTCCCTGTATCAGTTTCCTATTACTGCTGCAACAAAATACCTCAAACAGTGGCTTTTAACAACCCAGATTTACTATCATACAGTTACAGAGGTCAGAAGTGCAAAGGGAGTGTTAGTGCGTTAAAATCAAGGTGCCAGCAGGGCTGTGTTTTTTCTGTAGGCTCTGGGAAAGTCTGTTTTTGCACCTTTTTTCTGGAGGCCACCTGCATGCCTTGGCTTGCAGCCCCATCCTCCATCCTGAAAGCCAGCAGCTTCTTCCAATCTTTTTCTGGCTCTGACCCTCCTCCTTCCCTCTTTCTTGTAAGACCCCTTGTGATTACACTGAGCCCTGTCAAATCATCTAAAATAATCTGTCTCAAAATATTGAATTTAATCACACCCACAAAGTCCCATTTGCTGTATAAATAAATCAACATATTCACAGGTTTCAGGGATTAAGATGTGGACATCTTTGTGGGGAAAGGATTATTAAGCCTAGTATGTTCCCCCATACCTCATTTCCCCTCTCTCCCACCTTTCCTTGAACTGAAGTGTCACTAACTCCAGGCCTTTTGTTCATCACCCCTTACAGTCCATCCCTTCATTGAAGGTTTGTCACTGTCATGGCCTCAGTGCCAACCTGTGCCTGGGTGAATCTCAAACTAATGCCTTTAGCCCATATGCCTTGTCATGAACAGAGTGCATGATCTCCTTGCCACCCCGGAAGTCCCATCTCGCCCCCATGCCCTGGATACCACCCACCATACCTCCAGACACCTGGTCCTCCAGCCTCAAAACCCCAACCAGTCCACTTCTTCCAAATCCTACAACTTTCCTTCACAGTTGTGGTCCTCCAGTCTGCCATGTGTTTTTCCCAGTTTCCGATGCATTTCCTGGAAACAAGTCATCATACACTATTTCCATTGTGCCATTCTCCTGTTTAAGGACCTTTAGTTATCTGTATTTTTGTGATAAGGGGAAAGTGTTATTTAAAGTATAAAAAGGACTGATCAAATCCAGCCTCCTCTGCCTTCTTCACATACCAAATCTGTAAACTTCCTCACTCTCAGGGCCTCTCATGAGAGACCCGCATCCCAGCTGAGGTATTATTCATCAGGCAGTTAGTGAGCACCTGCCTGTGAGAGGTGCACACATTGCAGAATTCAGCCTCTGTCCTTATCCAGACCATCTTCTCTACAAGTCAACGGGCCTCCTCCTGCATGAAGTAGACCATGAGGATGCAGCCAAAGTGACAAAACTGTCCAACAGTAGGGAGAAGCAGATGTAAATCTAGTGGCTTTTTTCCACAAGCTTTACTTATAGATGCGCTTTAATAGCTATTGAACATCTACAGTACACCAAGCACTTTACAAACCTCTTATTTCGTCCTCATGACAACCTTATTATCCCTGACGTTATTCCTGTATTTCAAATAAGAAGACTGAAACTCAGAGGGGCTCAGATACTTCTCTGTGGTTATATAGGTCTCAGTGGGAGCATGGTTTTCAAGCATGAACCCTCCTACCCCAAGGTCCATGTTCTTCACTCCTAGCCTGTATTGGAAGCACTGAGCATCCAGATGGAATTTTTTCTACGTGCCAGTTTACAGGCTGGGCTGGCACCAGAGGCAGGAGCCAGGCAGCCTCCATGGAACTTAGGTCAACGTTACTGGTGTAATCCGAGGGCTATGGCCTCTGGACAAAGCAGCACTTGGGAAGCACCTGGAGTCTGGGTGGAGGGCAACCTCAACCACAGTCTCCTTCTCTAGGGTGCACTGCACGGACTCATGTTAGGCTCTGCACCCAGCCAAGGAGGCAGCTTGCCCTCGACCAAGAATGCCCCCTGACCGACCACAGGGTCACTGCAGTCAGCCTCAGTCCTCTCAGCAGCCCACTGCTTCCTGTGGTCCGGTGCCTGTGCGTGTCTCTGGCCTGATTAGACCACAAACACCTTCAGATTGGAGCCCTGATCTTCTGTTTTCTGGCTTCCCTGCCTTCCCCCATAGGGTCAAAATCCATGCTCATCACTCTTGTCTGTGGGTCATTTAAATGAACAGTTGATATTGAGGTAGAGAACTACAGAGTGACCAAATTGCATACATCACTTTAAAATTAACTAGAATGAAATGCCATTAAGGAGAAACCATTTGTTATTGCTGTTTTCCCATGTGAGAGGTGTATTCCCAATAAGAACCTGTAAAAACTCCTTGGATATATTTCATTCCTACATTTGTACCTTTCCTAGATGTCTTACATGATTAGATATCTGTGCGAAGATGGAAATACTTGCATTTAGATACATGTATCAGAGGTGGAAAATACAATGGTTAAGATTTCTGATTCGGGAGTTAGACCTTGGTTCAAATTCTCCCTCTGTGACTTGTTGGTTGACCTTGAACAAGTCGGTCCACCTCTCTGAGCCTCAGTTTCTCACTTGTGAAACAGTAATTAAAAGTGCCTTCCTTGTTCATACCCATTAGGACAGCCATTATTTTAAAAAGCCAAAAACAGAAAATAATAAGTGTCGGCATGAATATGGAGAGACTAGAACTCTTTGTCGGTGGGAATGTAAAATGATGCAACTGCTAGGGAAAACAGTACAGTAGTTCCTCAAAAAGTTAAACATGGAAATACCAGATGACCCTGTAATTCCACTTTTGAGTATAGACCCAAAAGAACTGAAAACAGGGACTTGAACAAATACCTGTTTGCCCACATTCAGAGCAGCCTTATTCACAAGAGCCAAAAGTTCGAAGCAACCCAAAAGTCCATCAGCAGACGAATGGGTGAACAAATGTGGTATATCCACGCAAGGGAATATTATTTGGCCATAAAAAGGAATGAGGTACTGACACATGCTGCAATACGGATGAACCTTGAAGACATCATGCTAAGTAAAATAAAGTGAACACAAAAGGGCCAATATTGTATAATCCACTTATATGAGGTACCTAGAGTGGTCAAATTCGTGGACACAGACAATGAAATAGTTGTTGCCAACAGTCGAAGGGAGGGGTAGAGGGGAGTTATTGTTTAATAGGTACAGAGTTTCAGTTTGAGAAGATAAAAAAGTTTTAGAGATAAATAATGGTGATGATTTTGCAAAAATGTGAGGACACTTAATGTCCCTTAACTGTACATCTAAAAATGGTGAAAATGGGAAATTTATGTACAATGGAATATATGTCAGCCATAAAAAACAAAGTTTTGCCATTTGTGACAACACGAACGGACCTAGAGGGCAGTGTGCTAAGTGAAATAAGTCTTAGAGAGAAAGACAATGCAGTATGATCTCACTGATAGGTGGAATCTAAAAACAAAAACAAGCTCTTAGATACAGAAAACAGATTGGTGGCTGCCAGAGACAGGAGGTGGTGGGTGAAAAGGGGGGTCAAAAGGTACAAACTTCCAGTCACAAATTAACAAAGTCCTGGGAATGTAATGGACAGCATGAAGACTGTAGTTAATAATACTGTATTGCATACTTAAAAGTTTCTAAAAGAATAGATCTTAAAAGTTCCACCGCAAATAAAAAATAAGTTCTGTTGCTATGCATGGTGACAGATGTTGACCAGGCATGGTGAGTATTTCACAAATATACGCGAATACTGAATCATTATGTTGTATACCTGAAACTAACATAATGCTGTTAAGTCAATTATACCTCAAGGTTTTAAGGTAAATTTTATGTTATATATATTTTACCACAATAAAGGTTTCTTCCTTTAGTTTTGTTTACTAATGGATTAACATTAGTAAAGCAGCTGACAGTGCCTGGCACACAGTAAGGAGTTAATAATTACAGATACCACCGTCATCGGCTTCAGTGCCCAGAACAAATGGCTGAATCTTGACCAGCCCAGGGCCTACCGGTAGGACTGCACAAGGAAGAGCAGGTGAGTAGAGAACCCCAGACTGAGACATGAGGGGATTAAGTGAGACAGAAAGGCAGAAAGACAACAGGGCCCTGGGGAGACCTAACGCCCCAAAATACCCCAGGATGAAAAGAGGAGGCCCTAGAAAGACCTAGAGAGAAAAGATCTGCAGGGCCTCACATGGAAGAGGGTCAGAGCAGGGCTGCCAGAAAAATACAGGACACCCTGTTAAACTTGAAAGTCAGATAAACAACGAATAATTTTTTTGTAATAAGTATGTCCCAAATAGGGCATAACCTGTTTTATTGCAGGGGACATACTTAGACTAGGAATTTATTCATTGTTTATCTGACATTCAGATTCAGCTGGGCGTCCTGTGTTTTTATTTGCTAAATCTAGCAATTCTAGGCCAGAGGCATGGCTCACCCTCCAGTACTTTGCACTAAGTCATTTAAGATAATTATAGACCCTAGAATATCCCGGTATCTACCAGTCTGGACAGGGCAGTGGTGGGGGAGCAGAGGACGGGATAGGACCCTTTGCTTTACAAATGTATTCTTTCACAGTGGAGGTCCTAGAAATAGTAAGCTCCCTGAACCATCTTAGCATAAAAATTAATTTTTTTAACTTAAATTCGCAGCCCCACTTTTGAAGAAGCTCACCTGTCAAAGTTTAAGGCCACGCAAGCCCTGGTTCCCAGAAGCTGTGGCTCTCCCGGCTTCCGAGAGCAGGAGAGGGGAGTAACCCATTCCGAGGCTCGCTGCAGACAGAGAGGTCTGGTTGATGAAGGCCAAATCGCCACCCTGTGTCCTTCCCCCCAGACCCCAGCTTCAGCACAGCCCCAACACCTTCTGCCTAGGCTATCTGCATAGAGGACAGTGGATTCCTCTGAAAGCAGAGACCTTAAAAAAAAAAAGAAAAAAAAAGGCTTTGTCTATGTATAACCAAACACAATTCTCAAGCTGGAGTCATTTGTTTTGTTTTGAGAAGTGCCAGGGTTTATGCTCGAGGTCCCCCCTTCCCTCCTCACTCTTTCCAGCTGCTGAGGCACATCATTGTGAAAGACCACACACCAGCAGGCCCAGCGGTGCAGAGGTCTGGTGGAGATTAAACCCCAGGCTCCAGGGAGGGTCTCCCACTCCCCCTCCCATGCAGAAGGGCTGCTGAGCATGGACAGGGGAGTTCAAGGACAGAGCCCTCCCTGCTGACCTGGATCCCCGTTCACCACAGCCAAGCCTTGTCCATTCTGCAATCAGACAAGGGACGGTCAAAGGCAAGTCCTTGGAACTAATGAGAACGCTGGACTGAATGTGGCCAAAGTTGCTTTTCCCTCAACTTTTTTTTTTTTAACTCCACCAAAGTTATTTACCACATAACAAACTTAATTTGAGGGGAAACCCCGGGGGGGCAGAGGGTGTGGGTTTTCAGCTCAGCTCCACCAGCTCGCTGGCGACCTGGGACCATTTTGCCTCAGTGTAGCTGTCTGCCCTGCTTTCCGACCAGGGAGACTATGAACCGAGACCGAAAACCAGATAGATGTGTGACTGGGCTCTGCTTATGGTCCCTCTTAGGACCATCCGGAGGGATGTGTTTGTTTGCTCACTTTGTTTATCCTCAGTCTCACTGAACGGAATGTCAGAAGCTCAGTGCTGGAGACCAGGGGGCTAGCACGACACCAGCTGTCAATCAAGTCAGGGCTCTGGGAGTATTCGTTAGTGAGTGAATCAAGTGCGGAAGGCGCACTGGTGAAGGAGAGGAGCTGGGCGTGCGAGCTGCCCGTCAACCTGAGTGGGCACGCCCCTTCTCTTCCCTGTGATCTGTTTTCTCAGGAGCGGGGACACCTTTCTGAGTGCCTGGGGTTCCTGGCTATTTTTCTCACATCAAGCTCTGAAGCAAATGGAGGTTAAGTGGATGGTACTGGGCACTGGGATCTGACACCTTGCTCACCAGCAATGCTGAGGGGATCTTGAGGAACATGGCAGGGGCGTCCCTCCTGAGGTCACAGCTAGGGGAGACTTTAATGAACCCTTCTTTCTGACCCTACCTGACAGTTAGTAAGTGCCTACTAACAGAATGGGGTTGTCTGGGGTTACAGGAAATAAAAATGGGGCAGGAGGTACTTGGGAAAGGAGGCCAGAGTTTCTGGTGGGCCCCAGAACAGAAACAGACCGAGGCCCAGGGCATCCTGGAGAGAGCTAGAGGGGCTTCTTTTCCCACGTCAGACATTTGGTGCTTGTCTCTTCCTTCTTCCCCTCCTCCCCACCCTCCACTCCCACCCCGATGCCATAATGAAAAATTCATGTTAAAAGCTTCCCATGTGATCTGATTTTCAACACTTTAATTGGATTAATCGAAACACAGAGTGGAGTGAGCCCACGGCCCTTCCTCCCCAGGGTCCCCCCAGCAACTCCCACTCCCCTCGCCTTGCTCCCCAGCATGCTTCTCTCTCTCTTCCTAGACTCACTGCTTTGCTCCTCTTCCTTCTCTCCCATCCGCGGCTCCCTGTCTCACCCCCCTTCCAGCCCTGCACGGACCCTCTGCCTCCCTGGGCCCAGCACTTTTTGAACTCCCGTAAAATTTTCTTCCCCAACTGACGGGAGAGCAGTTTGATTGCTTAAAACCTTGATGCATGAGCTATTTTTAAATACCTGGTAAATTACATGTATCTAAAAAATTTTATTTCCTTGGATTCTAGAATATACACTACCTAATAAGAAAGTTACAGGATAATGGCACTCAAAGTCTTTAACAGGTAGGAATTAAATATAATGAGTATATTGGTTATCGGTGTGTAAGTGTTATGGGTACAGGCCCTCATTCTTGAGGTGACTAACATTTCCAGGACACAATCTGGGCCCTGGCACTGCCACCCCACATGTCTGTAGATATGGCTAAGCTGCAGAGGAAAAAAACCAAAAATAAAATTGCCCCGAGCTGTTTCAATGATGTATAATAAGTGACTGTAAGTGCTGTATTCTTAATGGCAAGAACAAAATCCCGTATAGCTGAATCCCCATGCCCACATGGCACCCCAAGAGCAACTACACTGAGCCCTTGAACACATGGCTTTATCCCCCTGCCCTCAGTTACTTCGCCTGTACAGCCGGACAGGCAGCCTGGATGGGTAGGCTCTGATTTTTGTTATCGTATGCGTCTACCAATAAAAGCATTTCGAGCATTCATCCCTTGTAAATATATATATATATATATATATATATGATGTACTATTTGTACCAATATATTATGTACATGACATATTGAAATTTTCAAGGGATAAGAGAAACATAAAATAAATTATATTTTTATGTTTTACTAACCATGATAGCTTTAATTTATCACTGGCTAATATTTCAAGGTCACATATTTACTTAGGACAAGACCCTCCATTGAGAGTTGCTGTAAATCCATATTTCAAGTAGCAAGATAATTTCCATCTGTTTTTGTCACTGATTTCTTGCCAGATCATGGTTTTTACCCCATAATGAGGCTAAAAGATAGAACACATAAGAGAACTTAGAGAAATGTCAGCTCATCCACTGTCATTGTTTGTTTTTGTTTGCAACATATTATGTTATATAATATTATATTATTAAAGCTTTAAAATTCACCTTTTTGCAGGAATCTTTTTAGGCTTGTGAGGGTAGGTATTCATTACCGCCAAACAATAAAGTTTGTAAATGGTTATTAATAGGCCAGCCCAGGAAAGGATGAGGGCTTTCCTCCCGACTCGGGGACCCCCACTCACACAGCCGGCACGGTGCATGCCGTGTGATATATGAACTGAGTGAGGGAATAAGAGCCATTCTATGATTAAATGTTAATAAGCACTTTTATTTCTTGTTTTTAGACAGACTACAAATAGTAATCGAAGCTTTACTATTCTTTTCCTACCATCCGGAGGACTGTCTTTGGGCCGCCCTTTGGTGACCGCTGCACTCCCCTTATCAGAAAAGTTCTTTGACTCTCCACTGTCTCCACAGATGAAACCTCTCACAGCTCTTCAGCCTACCTGCTGCTGGTCAGCACTCCCTGAGTGTGAGGTGAGCCAAGGTAATGGCTTTCACTGAGGTCCGCACACTCCAAAGAGCTGAGCTGTCTGGGATGAGTAGTACTTAGTGCCTTTGGAGAGAGTTGGGCCAGACTGTGCAGGGGCCTGGCTCCAGGAATGGCTCTCCACTACTCTTTCCCCTGTACGACCACTGTCTACACCAAAGAGCCCTTCCCCTCTCTTCTTTCCTTACCCAGGAAGCCAGTTTTTGCTTAGCCAGCCCCACTCGTCCTGCGGGGAGAAATAAGAAGAGCTCCCTTTGATGTGCATAGTTGTTCACACAGGTGGAACTAGACTGGGCTTCCCACCTAGGACCTTTAACCCAGTTATGCTTCTAGGGAGGATAAGTGACTTGACCCAGATCACAAAGCTACTACGTGGCAAAACTACAACGTGAACCTCAGGTCTAAAAAATTCCAAAACCCACACTGTTTCCAACACCCCGAAAGCAGAAAATGACTAGGATTTGTATGTGTATCATGCATTCCCATGTGTATACATAAAAATACATATCTATATAGCCATACAATATAGTTGATCACACCGTGAATGGTTAGATGAATAACTACAGTGGAAAGGCCGACCTGTCCCAGAAAAGTCATAGGACCAAACACGGACTGACAGGCTGAGAGCCGCTGGCGCAGGCAGTCTACGTAGCCCGCGCCTAAGCCCAGCTCCTGGTGACTGATAAAAGAATACTGGTGTGCCCACTCGCGACCTCCTAGGGAAACCAAAAAATTAGACTCAGATTCGTCTGCTCCCGACTCATCTGTTTGGCCTCTTTGGACGCGTGGCATTTACTCCAGCCCTGGACAGAGACATGTTCTGGTTTGGAGAGGAATCCGATTCCTTGTCAAGGTGATTATGACCCAAATACCGCTTGGGGCCCTTCTGTACCAGCTGTCCAAGCTCAAGGGAGTAAACTCAGTGCGGAATTTGTGGTCCTTCTACATCTACATGACTATGTGTTTGGCAATCAAGAGCAAGTTTTAAAAATAAGAGGGCAGAGGAATAGGAGCAGCAAAACGTGCTTGGCTCACCCCTCGCTCTTAAGTGTGATTAGTTGGAAAAGAATATTTCAAAATAAAAGTATATGCTCCCTTTCCTCACTTCACTGTATGGTCTCGCCAGTCCTTAGATCAGCCCCACTCTCAGTTATGGGGGTCTCAGCATGAAGATGATGAAGGTGAAGATGGCCATGATGACAACGGTACACCATTTGTTGTACGTACACTTTGTGCCAAGAATTGTCATAAATATTTTTCAAACATCATCTCAATTCGCCCCATAGTCCTTTGAGGTAGCAACTATTATTACTTTCAGATGAGGAAACTAAGGCTCAGAGGTGCTGGCTGGGTAATTATTCAAAGTTCACATTTCTATTGAGGGGCGGAGCCAAGATTTGAATCCAGATCTATTTGGCTCAAAGGCCAGAATCTTAACCCCTGCTCTAGGAACCCAGGCTGGAAACCAAAGAGAGAAGGGCCACCCTCTTACAACGCAGTTATCATGAAGTAACTTAACCTGACAAATATTTAAGGTCAGGTGTTCTCTCCCTGTTAGGTGATCAGAGAGTGTCACCACCCCTCATCCATTTCTTCAATAACTATCAGTTGAACATCTTCTCAGTGCCAGGCATTTTTCTAAAGGCTATGGGTAAAGCACTGAACAAAACAAGTTCCTTTTCTCATGAAGCTCAGAATATAATAAGAGAAGATAGATAAACAAATCAACAAATCTGTAATGTGTCAGGGGGTGATAAGCATGCGCCATAAAGGAGATAGAGAGTAATGGGTTGCCCCTTTGGAGACGGTGCTTGGAAAAGACTCCCACTCTGCATGATTGACACTTGAGCAGAGACCTCAAGGAGTGAGGGGCTGAGCCCTGCAGAGACCTGAGAGCAGCGCGTTCCAGGCAGAGGGAACAGCAAATAGAAAGAACAAACAGTGAGAACGTGCCCGAAGGCCGGGCTGAACCTGCCTTTTGGACTCTCAAGCTGGCCTTCCCTTCTGTTAATTAGCAGGACTACATCGTTTTTATCTCTCTCTGAGGAAGTCGGAGGCCTAGATTTACAAAGTTCTTCTCCTCAGTGGTTTCAGAGACAGAGGAAAAGCAGGCAACTTTTATTGTATTTACTTACGCGGGCTTATTTATCCTTACAAGGGCTTGGAAAAGTAGGTGTAGTAAAGTGATGGTCCGCTGGCTCCAAAGCCTATGCCCTCCACCATATCATGTGAACGGAACCACATGATTTCGGACTGATCTAATTTCTTCCTTCTCACCAGCTCAGAGCACCTGGAAACCAGAACTTCAGGTCTTCGTCCTCCGACACAAGCTGAGAGCCTCTTGGGCTCATGCCGGGTGCTGTGAGGATGCGGTGACGAGCAAGACAGATGTGGCCCCTCCTCTGAAGGATGGCTCTCACCATTCAGCAGGGCCACTTCCAAGACACACATCTTCAGTGTGACGCACACACTCTTACCCACTCACCGGCCCTACGAATTCCTCCCATCCTAGCTCTGGCAGAGGGAAAGTGAGTCCTGAGTCTCAGGTCAGCCAACTTTGAGCCGACACCCAGCGCCCAGCCTCTTCCACCCACCCCATTCGCCTTCCACCCTACCCTGGGAAGTCCAGAGAGCTGGTTTGCAAGCTGAACTCTCCAGTTCTTGCCCACCGACAGAGTTAGAGTGAACAGGGTCACTAAGATCCTGTCACTTCCCAAGGAATGGAGTTTCAGAGACTCCATAGGGTGGGTCAGGCCATTAGAATAACCCAAGATGGGCCCAGGGATTCAGACAAAGCTCAGGCCGGTTCTCATTTGATCCAAATAACATGCCTGACAATAAGCCCACCACAACCCCTGCCTCCAAAGGGGATTAAACGCCATTGTCAGGAACCCATCCCTCAAGTTCTCCCATAGAGGGATCTAACTTTTAAACCCAGTGGATCAATGAAAGGATCTAGGAACAGTCAACAAATGAGACATGAGTCTGACTGGGGGCTGTCAAAGCTTATCCAGAAATGGGCCTGTCAGCCCACCACTTCCCTCCATCCAGAAAAACTAAACGGGGTGGTTGGAAATAAGTCTTGGAGGGATGGCAGAGGGGCAAAGTGTTAAATTGCAGCTGAAATCCACCTCCCCCAACCTCAAGGGCTTCTCCTCCAGTGTCAACAAATATGCAACCAATTAATGTAATTGCAGAGTTATTTATGGTGTCCAGCAAAGTGCAGCTAGATCCTAAAAGACAAGGGTGGGAGCAGAGAAAAAACTCTTTCTCAGTTTTTGGTGTGCAGTTTTCTTGGTTGGATTTTTTTTTTCTTTCCTTTTCTTTCAGATGTTTCAGTCAACTTGTGGTATCCATGTGTCTGGTGGTCATGGCCCCTTCCAGTCAGTTTGCAGGTGTTCCTGCCTGTGGGGGAGGAGTAGGAGGGGGAACTGGAGGGGGAAAGCTAAAGGTCTTCAGATTTCAAACTGTGACCTGGCATAGACTTTTCAAGGTTCCCCAGTCTCACTGCACCCCTGTCTTAATCCTCTCCATTGACCCCTTCCATAACAACCACCACCAAAAATTGCATATAGAGGCTTTTTTTTTTTTCCATAGCTCTGTTATGCAATTGTTTGGAATGACAGCTGTGTTGCCATTCAGAGCTCCACACAAGACAGGTTTTAATTAGAGTTATTGAGGGGTTTGAATTGGCACAATTAGGGCCAGCATTAATGGGGTCTCCATTTGTTCTTTTGAACAGTTTGGCCCTATTTTTTGTCCCAGGGCAGGAGGGGGTTGCAACTAATGAAGTTGGAGAGTGCAAATTATCACAGCCAAAGGGGGGTGAGTGTGAACCACCCAGGGGAGGGGGCATGCGAAGAAAAGAAAGCGGTTGCATATGGTGGAGACACACACACGCTTGCACATACTTATTTCTGTGTCTTCTTTTTTTAACATGGTCCTTTTAGAAAGACATTCTGGCCACCAAATAGGTATCGTTGACTATGAGAGGAAAAAGAAAAGATGGATATCTCGTGCCAAGCTAAAGCTAACTAAGAAGGGGTGTGTGTGTGTGGGTGTGGGTGTGTGCACGCGCGTGTGTGTTATGCATATAACACATGCTTATAGGCATAGTAAAGGATGAGCAAGATACAAACTTCAGTTATCAAAAGTCCTAACCCTTCATTATCTGAAATGTTTGATTGCTCCGTAGTATCCCAGTTTCCCATGTCCCTTCTTCCCAGATGTCTGCTCTTCTCTTTTAACTTCTCAAGTCCCGGTCCTCTATGCTCTCTTAACAAGCCTCAGTTTAAAAATGGCCTCGTGCGCAGGTCTCTGAGCCCCCCACCCACAAACCGTATGTAGCCTGAGAGCATACGGAGGACACTGAGGCCCTGAGGCCTCTGACTTCCCTGTGGATCTGACACTCTTTCCCAGCTGGGTTTTTGTTAATGGCATTTCCAGTAAAAAGTCAATACAGTCATTTGGGTAGGAGGAAGGTCAGAAGTGGAAAAATAAATATGATGGAGCCAGTTATCAATCAACTCTAAGTGAGAAAAAGGCAGTTGAACTAAACCAGGCCTCAATTCAGTGTGGCCCTAGAGCCTCGGTTTGGCTTTTGAGTGACCTGAGCAGCCCCGGGGGCTGGGGAGTGGAACATTCAGTGGGCCAAAGCAGCAGCAGGCCACAGCAGGCCAGGAGGCGGAGGAAGGGCCACATACAAGTAGCAGCTGAAAATGTTGTGAGGACTTACTTAGGAAAATCAGGCTAAAGCCCCCTGCCATCACCCAGGGCACCAACGGTGGGGCTGGCTGCCTGCCACAGGTCTTCTAGTTTCACAAGAGGCACAGCTCCATTCTGCATGAGTGACATCACCTTCCCTCACGCTGCCTCCACTGGCTGCGTTTCCTGCTGTTTTAGCTCTTCTAGTGGCCAAGGCTGCTCTTGCTCTTTGGCAGAATGAATGGAGGAGGGAGGCTGGCTCGCCCTCTGTGGAACAGCCTTGGCAGAGAGAAATGAGGAGAGCAGATGACGGGACTGAGGGCCACTCCAGACGGACAGACACCCAGTTCGAAACACCCGCCGCGCTCAACATAGCTTTGAGTTCTGGTGTCCAGACAGTTCGGCCTTGCCTGATACAGCCAGCTCTTCCGACACACCCTCTCCAAACCACAGGGCCAACCTTTATAAGAAGAGTGCCACGTTGCTGGTCAAATCGGTTTCCCCGAAAGATGAACTCCTGGGCCCAGCAAAAACCAGCCTGCCAGCACATGCAGTATGCCAGGGTTGACTTAAAAACAGTAGTTATCCAACGGGGATGACTTTGCCCCCAGGGAGCATTTGGCAATGTCCGGAGATGTGTTTGGCCGCCACACCCAGGGTGAGGGGGGTGCTCCTGGCCTCTAGAAGACGAAGGCCAGGGATGCTGTCATCCATCCTGCAATGCACAGGACAGCCCCATAACAGAGTCATCGAGGCCAAAATGTCAATAATGCGCAGGCCGAGGGAGCCCGCATGAAAGCCAGACAGACCCGGGTACAAACTCCAGCTCTGCCTTGTCCTAGCTGGGCAATGTTAGCAAGCCAACAACCTCACTCAGCTTTGGTTTGCACACCTGTAAAATAGGGATGTAAATACCTCACTCCTAGATAAAACATGGTTCGGGGGCAAGAATATCCAATTTTTCTTTTTATTTGGGGGCGGGGGTTAACTTATAAAGAATGTGCTGGGTTATCTTTATTAGATTCACTAAAAGAATGAGCCATTTGGTAATCACTATTGAAGTCCTCCAGCCCTGAAACTGTCTTGCACACTTGCAGCTGCCACCTGCCTCCTTCCCAAAGTTAATTTCCCCCACAGAAACTAGAAGGCTGGGTACCCAAGCCTTTGGGGAGACACCTTCAAAGCACCTTATATTCTGAGTCCAAGCAACACAGGAAAGTGTTCTGCAGGGCGCGTGTCCCCCTCGCTGCCTGTGGCCAGCTGCACTGTGGTCCCTGCTGGGCCCCCAGAGACCGACCCTGGCGGGGGAGGGGCGGCCTCATTTCCGGTGGAAGTGGACTTGAGTTCGGCCTTTTCTTTTGAACCACACGGCGGCCAAACGTCAATTAGCCGAGCCCTGAAAAATGAGTGTGCTCTCAGTGCTCCTGGAGGGAGGGCAGGGGGCCCCGGCCCGGCCTGAGGTGGCTGCCCCGCTCCCCCTATTGTGCCGCCAACAAGAACGTTTTATTGAAAAGAGCCGAGTGCATCTAATGCAGTTATCCGTGTCCGCCCCATCGGGCCTGGGCTGGGGGCGAGGGCGCAGCTGCTGCCTCGGCCTCACACGCTCCAACAAAGGAGCCGCCTGGAGAATGTGCTCCCCTTTGAACAGCTCATCTGGTTTCCATTTTTGAAAGGTCCCCAATCTTCGCTTCCACCCAGCCCCCACCCACCTGCACCCCTCCCTGTTCCCCTCCTCTGTGCTCTAGATATGCCCCTGGGCTGGTGGGGGGGTTGCCTCCTGCTGCCCTACATGATCAGGGACCTCCCCCCACTCCAACCAGGGCCACCCGTGGGGGCCCAAGGCTTGGGTATGGGGGCAGGTGTGTGGGAAGGCTGTGCTTGACTTCCCCACCAGCCTCAGTTTCCCCGCCTATAAAATGCCCTGGCTGGATGCCAGCGTGTGCCTTTCAACTCCAGTGGCCGGTGAGTCAACGAAATGATTTGTAAAATATGTGGCAAATACAAAATAGTATAATTCAGAAATTTTATATTGCCATAAAATTTCACAGCCTGGAGATAACCACTATTAACATTCCAGAGTATTTTCTTCTAGCCCTTTTTTATGTTTAATAAGTCATATACAAAATTATCATTGTTTAGTCAGGATCATGTTGTATAAACATAATCATGCTTTTATATCATCTGGAGCATTTTCCTATGTTAATAGTACTTGAAAATATTTTTAAACAGCTGCAAAATTACGGCTTGTACCATAAGTGATTTAACTGACTCCCCCATTGTTGGACATTGAAGTTGTTTTCCTATTTGCTTGGAATTTGTTGTTTTGTTTTTCCTCAGTATTATGAATTCAAGGCAATTTTTTTAAATACAATCCTCAAGTGGCTTCCCAAGTTGACAGCTGGGACTAACCCCCTGCCCCATTATAAATCAAAGGCATACGCAGGCACTTCCACTGCTTCCCAGGGCTGGCACGGGGGGGAAAGGTCATCGCTGGCCTCCTCCTCCCCTCCCTGACACCTCCAGGCACCTGCAAGTTGAAAATTCTGGTGTGAATCACGGGCCCCTGTAAATTATGGCCTTGAGCAAGTTGTATAAACTTCAGAGTCCTCAGTTACATAATGAAAATACAATCATACAGGCCTCAGAGGGCCGTTGTGAGAACTAAATGAAATAAGATACTCAATGGGCTTAACTGATGCCTGGCACCTAGAAGACCCTCCTTGTTCACGGAGGCTGAATTCCCAGATGAATTTCAGGCCCCGCCAGGCCGGGGTGGGGGCTGGAAGGAGAATATGAGTAGTGGTCCTCCCCAGAGCTCTCGAACTCTGCCCACAGAGCAGAGCGTATAAGTAGAACACAGATGCCTGGCTGCCCATTTACTGTGTGACTTTGGGCAAGTTTCCTATCCTTCTGTGCCTTAGTTTCTCCACCAATAAAAAGGAGAGCTGTGAAGATTAAATAAAGTAATACATAAAAAGTATATGAAACAGTGGCTGGTACCTACTAAGTGCTGAATAAATTTAGCTTTTATTATTGTGTACCTGACCTGCTCATGAAGAGTAAGGTCGGCCTCCCCCAGAAACTAGTTTTTGTCTCCCAGAACTAGCCCCTTCCAACGCCTTATCAACACATGCTCCTGCCTTCAACTTCGGACCCAGCTCAGAGCTGAGCCCCAGTGAAATGCTGAGTTATAGCACAGAGCCCCAGC
This sequence comes from Mormoops blainvillei, assembly GCA_004026545.1. Lineage (NCBI taxonomy): Eukaryota > Metazoa > Chordata > Mammalia > Chiroptera > Mormoopidae > Mormoops > Mormoops blainvillei. The sequence goes on along the minus strand of PVJD01005450.1, from coordinate 14,941 downwards.
CCAGTGAGGTCCTCACAGGGCACCCATGCCCCAGCCGCACCCCTGCCTCTGCCTGGGGACTCGGTATTCCCATTGGCCCAGAGAAGGGGGCAGCTTGGGAGTGAGGAGGCTACCTTGCCATGACCTTGAATCCCCTCGCTTGCCTTCTCAGGCCTATTCAGTTCGTTTGTCCAGTCAAGGGTTACATCAGTGGCAGCTACCACTGACGGGGCACCCACTATATGTCAGACCCATAGCTCATTTAATCTACACTGAAACCATGTTCAGTCTTAGAATAGCATCCATTGCATGATGAAGTATGGAAACTGAGCTTAGAGTGGTTAAGCAATTTCCCAAAACGATGGAGCAGAGATTTGAACTCATGAGAATCTGACCACTAAGTCCTGCTCTTTCCAGGACACTACATAACTGGAGTTCCTTCATTAGTGAAGTTACAGAGTCACCTTCCCTGGAGAGCGTGCCCCTAAGAACCTAACTTGGGTTAGGGTTGCCAAATTGGGCAAATGAAAATACAGGACACCCAGATTTGAAGTTCAAAGTTAACTGGGTATTTTGTATTTTATCTTGCAACTAGTCCAGGAGCTTCATTCCCCCTCCCCAGCAAGCCCTCCCATTCAGCAGATGAGATGCACGAGCCTTGGTCTCCAGATCACATTACAATGATGTGACGTCACTTAACCCCCTCTCCTCTCTGTGCCCCTTTTCTAACTCAGAGGTTATGTGACTTGTCTGAGATCACAAGACTGAAAGTGGAACCACGCACAGCCCCAGTCTCCTGTCCTGATTTTCCTGCCATTATTAGTGCTTAGCAAAGGGGTTGCCACAGCTCAAGGGAGGGTCTGTGTTTCCCAGTGTAAAATGGTCATTCAGCTGCATTGACACAAAAATATTGTGAAAATTTTAATAAGTCATGCAACCTAAAGACTCTCTCTTAAGATTTATTAAGGATCTTTTGATTACAAGTGACAGAAACCCTGACCTAAACTGACTTAGACTAAAAAGAAATTAATTGATAGCTCATGTCACTGAAAAGCCCAGGTGACCACGACGAGAGGAGCCAACCTTGAAATCTCCCAGTGCGCAAAGCCAGGACAATGTGGGCAACAAAATAAATGAGTAGTATTGGATTACATCTCAAAGTAGAAAATAAATACACCCGAGTTCATACTTACATAAATAAATGATTGACTAAATAAAAGGAGGAGAAGAGACAAATCTCCCATGCAAAAGAATTCCAAATAATTTATGTAGAAACTCCAAGGGGAAGGAACATAAATCCCCACTCCTTAAGTGCGGGCTGCACACACTGACTTCCTTCCAAAAATTACGGTTTGGAAAGGGGGATGAGCCGTCACTTCCCCGTGGAGAAACACGGCAAACCCAACCTCAACCAGGTGATCAAGGTCAACGGCGGCAGTGAGGAGTCATGTTGAACGTATGTACCCTTGATGTGATGTGGCGAGAATGGCAGTTTGCTTCTGTGGCCTTCCTCCAAAAACACATAACCCTAGTCAAATCATGAGAAGAACAGTAGGTAAATCCCAATTGAGGGGCGCTTTACAAAAATACCTAACCTATGCTCCTCAAATGTGTCAAAGTCACCAAAAACAAGGAAAGTCTGAGACACTGTCACAGCCAAGAGGAGCCTACATGTAATGTGGTACCCCGGATGGGCTCCAGGACAAGGGAGGCTAGGGGGAACCTAAGAAAACCTGAATGAAATGTGGACTTCAGTTAATAATAATGTGCCCATATCGGTTCATTAACTGAGGTAAATGTGCCACACTAATGAAAGATGTTAATTATAGGTGAAACTGGGTCTGCGGTCTCTGGGAACTCCCTTGTACTATTTTCACAATTTTTCTGTGAACCTAAAACTATTCTAAAATAAAAAGTTTACATTAATGAAAAAGCCAGAGGCACTAGGTGGGCCTGGATGTGGAGCCCTGACAGGCCCCCGCTCTTCATCCTGACGGCTTCTGTGCAGGCTCCAGGCTCCACACGATAGCAATATGGCGGCCCCACGTCCACCACTGCCTCCTCTCAGGTTACAGCTCAGTCAGAAGGAGCAGCTGCTTCCTTCCCAGAACCCCATCAGGCTCTTTGTGCCTCACTGCATCTGGTTGACCCACAGGCTCAGTTGCTGGCCCTGGAGGAAAGAGAAGCCCTAATTGGCTGATTCCTGGCCCGTGCGTCAGCACTGAGTCAGGAGCTGACTATAGAGGAGAGATGGATGCACCCAAAAATTGGGGGCTACTGCCTAAAGCAGGTGAGCGGACGTGTGGTGGTTAAAACTCATCAGTGTCCCATGCCCCCTTTAACATTTTTGGTGATAAAATGCCCCTGTATGAAACGATGGTTATTAGTCTTTCTTTAATATCCCTACTTGTCACAATAGTTAACCACTCTATATTTGTCCATCAGTTTTTTTAAATCTGATTCAAGAAATCCCAGTATGGAGGAACCACTGTTCAAGTCTGACCCAGAGAGCTAAGCATCTCAGATGGAAGAGTGGGAACAATGAATTGCCAGACAGTCCTGACCTCCCCACAGGACTCATCTTGAGAGCCCAAGAAAATGATGGGACTGCCCGTACAAGGACCAAAGGAGACGAAAAGCCAGAGGGGATCCCCAAGACAAACCTGTCTTGGGCCAAAGCTGGAAAGGTGGGGCAAGCCCCAGTTGTCTGAATATTTAATAATGCTTACAGTGAGCCAGACACTGTCCTAATCAGTACATGCATGAATGTCTGTGACGCCCACAACAGTGCTATGCAGTAGGTGTCATTATCCCCTTTTTATAGGTGGGAACACTGAGGCAGGGAGCTTCAGTAAATTTGCCCGAAGTCACACAATGGGCAAGTAAGAGAGCTGGGATATGAGCCCAGGCTCTGGCTCCAGAACCATTCCTTGAAGCCGAAATAGGAAAGTGACCCCAAAGTACAGATACAGATAGTATTCAATATCCAGCTTCTTACCCCCAGTTTTTAAAGCTGGGGTTACCACTGACCTTCCTTTCATTGGAAAGTCACTTTAGTTTTTAACCCACAGGGGCCTGGACCTTGCAAAGGTGAAAAATAATCTCTCTCTCTCTCTCTCTGTCTCTCTCTCTCACTCTCACTCTCAAAGAGAAATAAGAACAAGCTGGAGGGAGGAACTGAACAGGCTACCTGTAGAAAACACAGATTTGTGGCCTTGTGCTCAGTTTGAATCTATGTATTGTTTTTCCTTGGCTGATGCATGAGATATTTTAGAGCCAACTTGATTTTTTTCCTCCTCTAAGCCTGTCACCAGTTTGCACAACCAATTCACCCTGCCTGCTCCCAGCTCTGGGCCTGGCATCCAGCAGCTGTCGAGAATGAGCTTGGCATCCCCAGTCAGGAGCACTCCCTGCTGGGGACTCAGCCTGCCCTAGACCCTTGGCTAAAAGTACATGTGGGGACCCAGCACGCTGACCGTCTTTCAGGAAATTCCTGTGGGTCTTTTTTGGCTCTCTGTTCCTCATTATTACCAACCTGAGCCCACAGTAACCATCAGAAAAAAAGTCATTTCCAATCCAGCTCACCATCTCCTGCTATGAACCTGCCTCTCCGCCCGTGTTCCCTCCCAGGATCACAGATGCTGCTGCCACCATTCAGACCCCAAAGCCAACCGATCCTGAAGTCCAGGGAGTTCACCTCCTCCATGTCTCTCAATTCACCTGTCGACATCTGTCCTTACCCCTCACGTGGTTTAGTACAACTTCTTCAAACCCTTCTACCTCCCAGTCATTCCGCCACAGTCTGACAATCCAATGTCATTGTCCCAATGACAATCAACTTCCTAAAACAGTGTGTGGACTGGCCCCCACAACCCCCATTACCCACAAGACAAAGGTTGAACTGGGATTCCTGAGAGCCCAGCTCAGTTCTAGGAATCATGGGAGAGACAGGATAAATGGAGGAAATTGCCTTTGTCCCCAGAGAGTCGCAACAGAACCGAGAAGACAAGAGAAACATGGAGCTGTGCATGAAGCCGACCTAGAGGGTCATATAAGTGACAGTATTTCACCGAGCGCCTGGCGCATAGTAGGGGTGCAGCAAGTAATAGTAGTAATAAGTAGCATTATCACTATTGTAGGGTAGTATGTGCCAGGAGCCGGCTGAGGTAAGGCAGAGAACGCACTGAGCCTCCCCTTTTATATTTGCCAAGTGGAGACAGCCTTGGGAAGAAGCTTTGGGACCCTCAGATGGAAGTCTTTTCTGGACTTGTCTCTCAGCAACTCTCCAGTTCCTCACAACCGGCACCACTGTCCCTCCCAGGCCAGGCTGGGCGTCTCCGGGCTGGTTTAGGAGGGCCCAGCTGCTCAAAGTCCTCAGCACTGCCTGGCTCACTGCCTGGCCTTCCCCAAGAACATCCTGCAGCTCTGCCCTCCAGGTCAAGACCTCGGGTGCTCTCTACAGCTTCACTACAGCTGGCTTTCTTTGCCAAGATGGGCAGCAGATGCAGGGCTGGTCCCTAGGCTACACAGATCCTGACACCCTTGCTGTTATTCAAATTCCAGCCTTGCCTTCCGGAAAGCCAGTGCCTTGACCAAGGGACTAGACCAGACTCAGGCAGTGCATGTGCACGTGTGCACGTACACACACACGCGCGCACACACACACACACACACTGTTAATAGTCTCCCAGGTCTCAGCCCCTCCCCCACCTCCCCTCTGCTCTGAGCCACTTGCTCTGTGCCGAGCTACAACACCCTCAATGGCTTCCTAACTGCTCCCACTAATCCAGTTCTGGGGAGCAGGTCAGCAGTGAAGGGGCCAAGCATCAGCTCCCACGAAAACAGCCCAGGCTGGCCCCCGCGGCTCACACCTGCACACTCCATTCATCCCCAGTTTGTTTACACATTGTCATCCGCAGTTAATGCTTTCCCAGCAACTGTAGCGGCCTGATTGCCCCAGTGGCACATAGGGACCCCATTCTGAGCCCTTGTGTCTGTTAAACTGAGCATGGGACCCTGTCATTAAATTAAGGTTTGTGGCTCTGCCACTGTGGCCCCCATTCCATCCCACTCGGCCTCCTCCTCCTCCTCCTCTGTATTTTCCTTGTCCCCCTCCTCCTCTTCCGCTTTCCCTCCCCATTCATCACAGGGCCTCTTTGCAGTCTGATGGGGGGAGGTGGGCAAGGAAAAGTGGCCTGGCCCCCCCACGAATGGGGAGGAAGAGTAGACGCCGTCCATTGAAAGCAAGGATCAAAGGGGCTGCATGACCTCTTAGTGAGGGGGGCTCTAGGGAGAGGAGACAGTGCTGGGGCTAGAAAGAGGAGGAGGGTCGTGTGGGGCCGTTGCTGAGCTAAGTAATCCATTCCTAGAACCAGGATAGCAGAGTGGTTAAGAATACAGGCTCCAAGCTAGACAGGCTGAGTTTGGGTTTAATTCCCAGCTATGTACCTTTCCACCTCTGGGATCTTATTCAAGTTTAGTAAGTTTTGGTTTCTCTGAGCTAGGCAGAGGAATCGAAACGAGCAAACAAATGGATGTAGCACACAGCCTTGATAGGAAGAGAATGGCACTTGACCTCTCTGGTTTTCCTCTCAAAACCCCATAAACCCAGTCAAATCATGAGAAAAACATCAGACAAATCCCAACTGAGGGACATGCTACAAAATACCTGACTAGCGTTCCTCAAAAACAAGGAAAGTCGGAGCAACGTCACAGCCGAGAGGAGCCTAAGGAGACATGGTGACCAAAAGTGGTGTAGTATTCCAGATAGGATTCCAGAACAGGAAAAAAATAGGTGAAAACTATTTTATTCGGAGGAAGCCTGAATAAAAGATAGACTTTAACTAACAATAATATATTGATATTGGTTCACTAATTATAGTGAATGTACCATAATATTGTAAGATGTTAATAATAGAGAAACCCTTTTAATAATAAAGAAATCTTTATAGGATTATTCTAGCTAATCAACAAAGAAAGATTGATAACATTAGAATGTTACCATTTTTACAACCCTGAATGAATGAATGAATGAATGAATGAATCACTAAGCAATGATCATCAATGGTTGATAAAACCACAAAGAAAGAAATCATCAGATATTCTATACCTCTCAGCGGAGACACATACCACCACCTATGAGACAGCCTTGCAAAATAAAGAACAAAAAACAAACAAAAATCCCTAAAATGGACCTAACTTCAAATATAACTTCCAAGATCCAATTTTTAAAAACACAGGGGACAGAAAACATGTTAAACAATACCACAGTTATGAAATCGGCAAAAAGTAGGAAATTTACAGGGCAGAGAATTTATTTCTTCAACAACAAAAACTACCAAATTATAGAGAAAAAAAAAAAGTAGAGATGGAGGAGGAAACTGCAGATTAGTGGAGTCAGAAAGGCCATATCAATCAATTACCATGTATGAACCTTCTAAACCCTGGTTCAAGTAAACTCATAAAAATTGTAAGACAATCAGGAAAATGTGTACACTGCTTATTGATGATAATTAAGGGGCTGTTAACTTCTTTAGGTATAAAAACGATATTGGGATTATGTTTTTTAAGAGTCTAACTTTTAGAGCTATATAATGAAATATTTACAGGTAAAATGATATAATGACTTGGATTTGCTTGAAAATAAGAGGAGTGGGGGCATAGAATAAGTACAGATGAAACGAAGTTGGTCATCAGTGACAGTTGAAGGTGAGTGATGGGTACACATATTTAATAAACTATTTTTAATATTTTATGTATGTTTTAAAATTTTCAGCTTAAAAGGAAAGACAAATTGTTGGAGGGCTGAGATGCGGAAGGGACCGGACACTGATCTGCCAAGATCTCCAACAACCATACTTCTACAATATGAGATGATTATTAATCTATTCAAGTTAAAATCATGATCGACAATATTCCCAAAATTTTTTCTGTTGACTTATGTGCAGGTAGAGCTCTAGTCATAACATATGAAGATGAGGTAACATGTAAAACTAAGATCTCACTACCTGGGTCCTGGGTTCCAATCCTCACCTCTGGGACCATTTTGCCTACATGGCAAATCCCTGTTAATTCCCAGCCCTCGCTGGTGTGGCTCAGTGGATTGAGTGTTGGCCTGTGGACCAAAGGGTCACCAGTTCGATTCCCACTCTAGGGCACATGCCTGGGTTTCGGGCCAGATTCCCAGGATGGGGCGTAGGTAACCACAGGTAGGTTACAAGTAGGTTACGAGAGATAACCACACATTGATGTTTCTCTCCTTCTCTTTCTCCCTCCGCTTCCCTCGCTAAAAATAAATAAATAATTTTTTTTATTTAAAAAAATTTTTAATCCCTGTTGATTCCACTTTTACCCTTGTTTCACTCTGTTTTCTATGACCAAAAGCATTGCTGTTGATATTTATTACCACAATACAGGAAGATCTTTGGACAAATGTTGAATGTTTGATTTAATAAATATATTAAATCTGTCAGAAATTTTAATTTAGATTATCAATAAGAAAAATACACAACTGAAAAAGAGAGCAAGTGAGGGATGGGAGAGGTTAGGCAGGACCTGTGAGACCAGCAGGCTGGAGGGACCATCAGCGTGAACTCCAAGGTTGCTCAGGGGAAAGCATGTGGATTTGGGGCGCCCTCTACTTGGGAGGTATCCTTGCTTCTGGAGAGCTGTTGAGACTTGATGAGGGCCCAGGCATAATCTAGAATGTCTTCTAGGATCAGCGTCCTGCCCCACCCAGAAGGGTGCCCAACCCACTGCTGCCTGGTTGCAAGTCCACGGCCCTGCCGGAATCACCGGCATCTGATAACGTCTCGGTCGTTTGGGCTACTATAACAGAAATACCACAGACTGGGTGGCTTATAAATTTCAGAAGTTTATTTCTTACAGTTCTGGAAGCTGAAGCCTGAGATCATACTTGAGTTCTGGGGAGAATTCTCTTCCAACTTGGAGACTGCTGTCTTCCTGTTGTATCTTCACGTGGTGGAGAGCAGAGAGAGGGAGCAGACTCTCTCATGGCTTATAAGGAAACTAATTTCATTCTTGTGGGCTCCACGCTCACGTCCTCCCAATTTAATCCTAATCACCTCTCAAGGCCCCATCTCCTAATACCATCATGTGGGGAGGTCGGGTTTCAACATATGAATTTTGGGGGACACAAACATGTAGTCTGTAACAAATTCCAAAGCCCAGGGCAGAGGCTCAGCAAGTGCAGGGTTTCCACACTCACTGGGAGTCACAAGCTTCCTGGCCCCGCTGTGACCCACTGGGAGCTGGCTCTGCACTGGGTAGCTGACTTCACCGCATACCTCGTCTCTGCTAGATATAACTAATCCAGTCCCCCAGCCCCAGCTACAACAGCATGTAAAGAAAGCAGTAGGTGAAGCCACATGGGATAGAGGCGGATGGGTGAAGGGAGCTGGCTTTCTAATCCTCCCTAATGCAGGTCCATTGCAGACTCTGTCTTAATGTCTTCAGTGCCCAGCACAGGTCCTGGTACCCAGATCAATACACAACACCCACACATACACACACAGAGCAATCCTCAACCCAGTGACAGACATGGAAAATGGACTAGGAAACAGACTTACAAGAAGAGTAAGATATTGGGGAGGTTTTCATGTATTGCTTCCATCATTAAATATAAATTTTTAAAAAGAATGTGGGAGCACCAAAAATCCCAAAGTCCCTGGACCTTTTAATTTTTTTTAAATCCTCACCCAAGGACATTTTTTTCATTGCTTTTAGAAAGAGGGGAAGGGAGAGAGAAAAACACCGATTGGTTGCCCCCCGCACATGTTCAGACCAGAGATCGAACCAGCAACAACCTTTTGGTTATGGGACGACGCTCCCTCCAACGGAGCCACGCCAGCCAAGGATGGGCCTCTTTTCTTTAATCATGGAGTTGTGAGTCTTCCTCCTGGGCCTCATCAAGCCCCAACAGCTCTCCAGAAGCAAAGATGTCTCCCAACTAGAAGGGACCTCAAACCTACATGAAAGAGAAAGTGAGCCAAAATATTGTCTGCCTTCCACCCTCCCTCCCTTCATTTCTTTCTTTTTTTTTCCTGTTTTTCTTTTTTGAAGAAAACATTTTATTACATTCCCATTACACAAGTAACACATACTCATTGTAGAGTAATCAGAAAAAAAAGGTTTGGGCTTATCGGCACATGGTAATAATATGCAGCTGTTGAAAGGCAAGCGTTTTTTTAAGCATAAGGTTGATATATATGTATTGACATGCAACGATGCCCAAGACATACTGTTCAGTGAAAAAAGCAAATTACAGTACAGCATATATAGTGTGATCCTATTTGTATTAAAATATACATACATACATTTACATGTGCATACAAATGCCTGGAAAAATGTATACCAACCTGCCCATGGCGGCCCTTTCTGGGGAATGGAGCGGTGAGAGAGGAAGCATCTACACACTTCTGTCTGGTTTGAATTTCTTACGAGCCTATAAGACTCTTACAATTTTTTTAAAACCTAAGAAAGTAAAACAAAAGCAAATGCAAGAACTAGTATGCATATTTCAACACTGAAATAAAAAGGAGATATCAATAAGCCAAAAGAAAAAAAGTCACGTATAATCCTTATTCCTCCTTTCCTGCTTTGAGGCAACCACTGTGAACATTTTGTTGCAAAGCCCAATCTATTTTTTAAACATGTAATGCGTACATTAATTTTATTTTCATAAAAGGGATTATATTATACATACTCCTTTATACTATACATACTTTCCATTTCTCGCCTAATAATAAAACGTGAACATCTAAGTCAATAAAAAGACATCTCTCATCATTTTAAATGGTCGTGGACCTATTTATGTTGTTTCCTTTTCATGCTTTTTTTTTTAAAGGCTACTGTCACTCTGGCCAGCTAGCCCAGTTGGTTAGAGAATCATCTTGATACTCCAAGGTTGCTGGTTCAATCCTCAATCAGAGCACATAGAAGAATCAGCCCATGAAGGCATAAATAAGGGAAGCAGCAAATTGCTTCTCCCTCTCTCTCTCTCTCTCTCTAATCAATAAATAAAAATTTAAAAGTATACATTTAAAAAAAGTAAAAATAAAAAGGCTACTGTCAACATCCCTGGGCAGGCATATCTGTATGCACATTGCTATTATGCCCTGAGGATAAATCACCAGAAGTGAAACTGCTGGGTACTAGGATGTGCAATGTTCATTACATATTTTTATGGATGGCCCCAAACCTCCTTCCAGAAAGGCCTTGCCAAGGCTCTCCCCCAGGCAGCGGGGGCTGGGGAGCCAGGCTAGTCTCCCTGTCATCCAACACCCCACAAGTTAGCTCCACTCTGAAATTTTTATTTGTTTGGAAGCTGAAAAAGATGTAATCTCTGTGTCATTTTAATGACCCTTCCTTTAATTACTACTAGAACTGGGCATTTCTTAATGTTCCTCAGTCATCCGTTTGTCTTTGTCATGTGTTTTTCCAATATTCCCACTGGGGTGTTTGTGTTTTCCTATTGATTTGTAAAAGCTCCTTATATATTAAAAATATCAATCACTGCCTTTCATATAGGTCATTTGTATAGGTATGTTACTTTGATTTTTTTAACTTTATGATTTGTTAATGCAGAGGTTTTTAAACTTTGAATTAAATAAATTTGTCTTTCCCTTTACGGTGTCTGTATGTGGTGTTATATTTAGAATATCCCCCCAATCCAAGACTATATAAATAGTTACTAATATTTCCTTCTAGTATGACATTAAACTCTTCAGTGACCCCTCCCCGCCAAGAAAGAATGTGGGACATTTCCTTGCAGGACATTTGGTCCTATCTAAAACAGCCACAGAGATATTCAGTCTCCGTAGTTAATATAAATCCCACTCTTCTACAAGATCCAACACTGACCCATCTACCTAACCCGATGTGCCATTACTAGCCAGGCGACCGAGGCAAGAAGGGTTACTCTGGCAATACACCCACACCACCATTATTAGGCCTATAAAACATGATAGTATTTTTTATGTATTAATCCCGTAAAACAAAAATAGTAATAAAGATTATGGGCTATTTGAACCCAGAGATGTCTTTTAGTCAGGGACATTTTGGACAGGACCAAATTTCAAGGTCCTTCGGTGTGGATCAAATGTCTCCACAGGACTTTTGGGCAGGACCGAATGTCTGCTAAGAACTAATCAAGAAGTTTACTTAAGAATTAAATTAATTTCAGTTTATACAAATAATAGGAAGATACTACATAAATACCGCTGAGTACTGACAGCCCCAAACCGAGGCCGGGGCGTGTTTGCCCTCACCCCACCCCTGCACCTTCACCAGGCCTGGGGCGCCTTGGCTAGCCTGGCAGCACGTAGCTGGGCTCCAGCCACACGAAAGCACCAATTACCCTTGGCAGCAAGACCCAGGCTTCCGACTGGCCAAAGGAGGGCTGAGGGTTATTTCAGTGTGAATATCTTGAACTTTTTTTGTTTTCAGGCAGACTGTAGGGGTAGAGGTGTGACCCGGCATTGGAGAAAGCTTGGACCCATTTCATTTCCCTACCTGGACCGTGGCAAAACACACCCAGAGCTTCCCATGGCAACTGTAGGAAATTTGAGGAGTTGTTCCTAAGAACAGGAGAAGCAAAGAGTCCAGGCGGCAAGTCAGCAAGTCCTCAAGTCCTCGGCTTTATCTCGGAAGTGGGGAGGGCTAGCTGCGAGGAAGGAAGGAAGGTTGGAAACTGGGTCAGCCTCCGTCATGGAAAAATCCCCACACCTGTGGGGTTTCCCACGCTTTAGGAGACAAGGAGATCCACAGCCTGCCTCATCTCATCACATCCCGACCACCTCCACCTGGTGGCAATGCCACATGGCCCGGTGATATCCATGGGTTTCACAGCCCCGGTTTCTAAAAGTCAATTCAGGCCTAACGGGTGTGGCTCAGTGGATTGAGCGCCAGTCTGCGAACCAAAAAGTCGCCGTTTCCATTCCTAGTCAGACCACACGCCTGGGTTGTGGGCCGGGTGCCCTTAGGGGGCGTGTGAGAGGCAACCACACATTGATGTTTCTCTCCCTCTCTTCCTCCCTCTCTTCCCCTCACTCTCCAAAGACAAATAAATAAAATCTTTTTTAAAAAGCGATTTTAAAAAAGTAAGGAGGTTCATGGGGAATGACCCCATGGGCCCTGGAGCGCGGGGCTGTGCTCCAGGGTGATTCAATGTTTTGGGGCTGGACAGAGGTGGTGGTAGCCCAACATCGTGAACGTACTAAATGTCGTTGAATTTGTTTGCTTTAAACTGGTTAATTTTTATTTTTAAAAAAAGGTAAAATGGTTAATTTTATGTTATTTAAATGTTACCTCAATTTTGAAAATAAGATGATTTGATACAGTGGATAAATAAAAAATTAATACCCAAGACTCAGTTACCTTGACATAGAACAGAAATATCCAGTTAAAAACGGAAACTGGAGGGAAAGTCCATTTTAAATAGCAACCAAAACTTTGAAATGCCTAGGGGTAAACAGGAAATGTGTGAGGTCTGTGCATTTAAAATTATCACATTTAATTTAAGGGCAAGACAGAAATAATTTGAATATATATATGGAAAGATTTGCCATAATCCTAGATAGGAATTCTAAATATCAGGTAAATGGTAAATCTACCCACGGTATTTTATAAATTAAACGCAATTCTTCATAAAATCTCATATTTGTTTTCTGGAGCTTGACGGTTTTACTATATAATTCATTTCAAATATGGAAACGAGGAAGTGCAATCTCTGTAATTTGCCCATAATCCTAAACAGCACACGAACCTCTTTTGACAGTCTTACCATATCGTGTTACGTGTGTATACATTTTTGGAAAAGCTATAAAACACAGTGGCAGAGACCTCAGGCTCTGCAGTCAGTTGATCCTGACTCTGCAGCTTAAGGTTGTGCATGTGACCTTAGCATCATTGCTTAACCTCTCTAAACCTGTTACCTCTTTTGTAAAATGGGGGCAATATTAATACCTACGTCATAGATATGAGTACTGAGTGAAGTTCTCATGTCTGAGTACTTAGCCTAGTATTTCAGGCGTAATGGATCTCAGCCTCTACACACACCCCTATTTACCCTCGCATCCGCAACTCCTCAGCAGTCCCTGGGCGCAAGGCAATCCCATAAGAGGTGTCTTGCTGCCATCTGGTGGCAGTATTGGTAAGGGCAGCTCAGATTTTTGTCTATTGGTTTGATTTTTCTGGTAAACACAGAATGCGATCTACCAGGCACAAAGCAATCTTTTTTTTCCTCTCTTTTATTGGGATATAATTGATATGTAGCCTTGCGTAAGTTTGAGATATACAATATGTTGATTTTATACACTTACCTGTTGTGATACGATTGCCTCTGTAGCACTTGTTTGTTTAAGGCCTCTCCGGGAGCTCTAGGGAGTGTAAAGCTAGACCAAGCTGCACTCCTTCCCAGAACCGGTGAAGACATCTGGGCTCCTGAGAAGCTGATGACAACTTGGGATCCCTCCAAACCTGTTTTCACATATATTTAGTTGTAACAGGGGTTCTCTATTTAATAAAAACAGAAATTATGTATTTCCTTATGCTCAAATAAGGAATTTCCTACACGTACTCATATAAAGCTTTAGTCATTCACACATAACAATTTATAAGCACATAGAAATAAAACAGCGCTCAAACATGCTTAAAAATTCTTGTGCTGACAAAGATAGCACTAAGTTTCCCACTTTCTTATATTTCTTCTTAGTTTTCTTTTGCAATTTTCCTAATTGGGCAACTTTTTGAGAGGTAAATTTAAGGACTTATAATGGAGATAATACCTCACCCCTTACTGATAATGCTTTTACTATGATTACTTGATTTCAGAATTTTGGCTAACTTCAGATGGTTGTCACAGCTGATAGTGTGACCTAGCATGGCACTGAAGAGAGTGCATTCCCATGGCTCAAAAATATTTACCAGATCCAATGTGTTGCTGTCAAGAACTGTACTCCTGCTCTAGAACACTGTATCAATAAAAGTAGGGTCAGTTGATTTTTCCCCACATGAACAGAGCTGCATTTAGAAATCTAAGCTGACACTGGATTTCCAAGTTATTCCAATGATCTCTTTTAGAGTTTACATGTATCATGAAGTATTTCTTACATCTAAATAATGCATATATGTCATAAAGGTAAGCATTACCCAGATCAAAAAAGAGAACCTTGGCAATAACTTCTAAGACGCTGTGTGCTGTATCTGTCCCCCACCAAAGGGAATCCAATTCGATAATGTTTTTGTATCTCGTGTTGGTCAGGGTGCCCGGCTGAAAAGCACAGAAATCAACTTCGATGGTCTTAAAAGGGGGTGTTGTTGAAAGAAGAGAGGGTTTCCCATAGAATTAAATTCATAGGAAACTGAAGGGACAGATCAGGCTTAAACAGGCAGGAAGTAGCAGGGCTGGGGGTTGGCCTGCTGCCCTCCACTCAGGGTAACGGCTCCCCAGACAGGAGTCCATCTTATGTTTGCGGTTAAGGCAGCTTTCACTCACAATAAAACAGTTTTCTAAACCTGGACCCTATGCCCACAGCAAGCAAGGTAGGTGGCTTCTCGGAGTCCAAACCCTGAAAACTGTCCACTGCAGCTGAGTGCCCTGGAGCTACCTGGCTTGTACACCCACGCCTGTCTCTGCTCCGTCCCCCTGATTTCCATCTGGGAGAGAAGCCAAGCAGGCAGAGAACTGAAGAGTATGCGGAACGGGTCCTGTGAGGTTGCCAGGTACTCATCGAGCACCTCCACTAAGTGCACACCAATATGACAAACATTCGGGAAGGAAGAAGATACTTTCCTCCAAGGGGGGGACGGTTGAGACTCTAACAGGATGGGGAGGATTCAAAATGGCATCAAGCCATGGAAGACCTTGTATGTCTTTCTAAAGAGTTTGGATTTGAATCCTGCAGGACATGGAGGGCTACTAAGTGGGGGGGGGTGTGTGTGT